>JAWNKV010000762.1:0-16444 GCA_035041805.1 Amiota mariae
TTTTTCATTTATTTATTTTTTTATTTTCAAACTTACGTTATATATGTACATAATTGCTTAACACGAGTCGAAGGCCCCAGTAGCTAGTGCTCGTTAAACGTGTATATTAAGTCTAGTATTATATATTAGGTTTAATGTGTTAAATTAAAATAAATAAATAAATTGAATGCATTTTTCTTATCTGTCACGTTGCGCAATTAACTGTGTACACTATCACTGCTTGATACACTAGTTAAGAGTGAATTTTGATCGTTGTTTTTATTATTGTATTTTTGTTGGGTAAAGCGTAGAGATATAAATACAAGATTTTTACAGGAGTTGGGGCGTCAAAAAAAAACATAACATACTAAGTAAATGAAAAAAAAAATCATATTTATTTAGAAAATAGAAAATCTTTTGCAACTGTCGAAAGCCTTGCAATTATATCTGCAATCAGCCTCCTCTTTAAAAATTGGTATTACGAGGGCTGCTACTTAAGTTTTGAGACAGACAAATAATAAAAAATATGCATCATCGAAAATGACTTTATTGTTTTCCAAAATATTCTCCATGAAGATCAATACACTTTTGCATGCGATTGAACCAATTTTCGAAGCACTTTTTCCACTCGGAATGAGGTATCTCCAAAACATGTGTTTTGAACACATCAACCGCTTCTTCAGGCGTCGAAAAACGTTGATCAATTTATTTTTGGTGTGCGGGAATAAAAAGAAGTCATTGGGTACCAAATCTGGACTATAAGGTGGAAGACCCATCAATTCGACGTTTTGAGTGTTTAAAAAGTCACTTGTTCGAGCCGATGTGTGAGAGCTCGCATTGTCGTGGTAGAGAATAATTCGTCTTCTGCGGTTGATTTTTTTTATTTCTTCGAACACTTCTGGCAAACAAATGGTGGTGTACCATTCAGAATTAACCGTTCTACGTTTCTCTAATGGCACGGTGGCGACATGTCCGGTTATTCCAAAAAAACATTTGCTTCAAAGTGCTTCGTGCGCGAACAACTTTTGCTGGATTTGGCTCATCTTGAAAGACCCATACAGTCGACTGCTGTTTCGTTTCAAGCTCATATGCATAGATCCATGATTCATCACCTCTCACGATCTTATAGACGTCTTTTGAAGCACCACGATTGATTTTTTTCAACATTTCTTTGCACCAATCGACACGAGCCTTTTTTTGCGCGATTGTCCAATTATGCGGTATCCAACGCGAACAAATCTTTTTGACGGCCAAATGTTCATGCAATATTGAATGTATGCGAGTGGAACTAATGCCCAAACATGTCTCTATCTCACGATCTTGTAATATCAGTTCACGCACAGCATCAATGTTTTGTGACACAACAACCGATTTTGGACGACCTTCACGAAGTTCGTCCTGGAGAAAACTACGACCACGATTGAATTCAGAAAACCAGCGAAACACGTTGGCCCTGGATGGTGCTTCATCACCAAAAGTCGAAGCGAGTTGATTGGCACAGTCTTGTTGAGTTAATCCACGTCGAAAATCGATAAAAAATCATTGCACTAAAATGTTCACCATAAATTCCATTTTTTAGCCGAAACCAATTTTTCAAGTCTCTGTAAACAATACAAATAGCACTCGTATGACAAAACGTTCTGAGTACATTTATCATTAAAAACGACAAGCTTTACGAACCAATGCCAGATTTGACATATCAACATTGGTGTTACCATATCTTAAGTAGCAACCTTCGTAATAATAATCAACTACTCATTAGAAATTACAAAACAAAATTAAATATATCTTAAAGTCAGAGTAGCTTATGTCGAAAATTGAGTGAATTGAGTTTGAACCCTATTATTATTAACCGCTTCAATACACGTATTTTGGCTAAAAAAATTTCTAAAAATATGGTATAGAATCATAGTTATATATAGTTTACCCTGACCACTAGAAATTTGTACACCTACGATTTTTTCACAAATCCAATTTTCAAACTCTTTAAACAATTATTGGAACAAATAAACTAAATAAAATTTATGCTTGTTAGAAAGGTTGTGAAATCTACTTTTATAAAAATATTTTACAAAATTTATTTAGCATTTTATTTTATTTTTTATAATTTTTTTTTTGTGTAGCATCTTAAAAATATGAAATGAAACCAAACAGAAATTACTTTACACAAAATGGACAATGTCTCAAAACAACGATTTCGACATAAGCTACTCTGACTTGTTGACACAGATATTATGTAATGTAAACAAACGAAATCATATTCTTTTCTTAAACTTTTATCAGTATTTCTTTACATAAATCTACTCTTATTTTGACCTTAAAATAATCATCGTCTTTTATAAACTAAAAATATTAATGAACGAACAAAAATACATTTCTCTTTTGTAGACAGTAGTATTATGAGGTGCAATAGTTGCTCTCACACCAGTGAGCACATAAGGAATGTTATCTAGTCATAAGAATGTTATTGTAGACTATAGCAGTGTGCGGTGCAATAGTTGCTTTCACACCAGTGTGCACAAAGAGAATGTTATCTAGTTATAAGAATGTTATCTCAGGTATAAGAAATAGAGGTGATGCAAATTTGGCATGTTACGCTCTCAAAAATTGCTCACTATATATCACGCGTGTTTTTCAGCGTTTTAATACAATGATGACTTATTTACTAAAAAATGAGATTGATTGAATTTTGAGAGCGTAACAAGCCAAATTTGCATCACCTTTATTACTGCTGCTTGTTCACCATTCTCCATGTTAGAGGGTCGACATCATATGCCGCGCGTTTTTCCGCTAAATATTCCGTAATAAAAGAAGAGCAGATTTTTGGTTACCAAGTGAAAAAAGTCATCTTCTCCTTCACTGTCACTCGTATCTATTACTGAAGTCATTGTAACCTTGAAAGATGCACGTTTATCGATTGCGGAATTTTCAGTTTCATTCAATCTGACACGCTTTGAATTTGAACAAAGTGAACTTGAAGATGCATCTGTGTGACTGTCTTCAAGCAAAATATGATGTGTAACATGGTCTTTAGACAACGGATTGAAAAAATTGACTTTATATCTAATAATACAAATAATATTTCATTTTCTTAAACTTATAGTATGTATAGTGTATAAGCTAGTATGTAATAGACAGCTGCGTGGCTTCACTCACAACTGAAGTCCATTAGAATGAACTCGAATTGAATTAAATGAAAGCGAAACACGAAATGAATGAACTGTGTTTTGAGTTCGAAAGCCGTCTGCATTCTGTGAAATGAGTTAGAATGAAATAGCGTGCAATACGAAATAAATACATCGGCACAGCCGAGACATTCGAATTAATTCGAATCATTCATTCATTTCGTTTGTCGTACAAGATAATGAGCGCAGCAAAAGACGCCGACGAGTCTGTAAGTGATTGTGTATTTTAAACAAAATTTTTCATTGCCTTTTGTTGTTTTCTTTCTTCTTTTTTGTTACGCACAGCAAAACAAAAACAACCCTTATTCTTTTGCAAAAAAGTGACTGCATTCGAATTAATTCGAAACCAACCTCTCATCCGAACTTATTCAATTCGAGCCTCTTTGTTTCAATGTTATGCGACTGAATCTGACGTGAGCGCACAAATTCACTCGAATTCATTCGGCGTCGCATTCTATTTCACTCAATTCATTTTGAGCATTGTTAATTCGAATGTCTGACTGCGACAGCTCTCACACAACGAAATAGAGAAGAAGATGATCATTATTAAAGAAGCAATGAAAATAACAACATCGTGCCGGTTTATTTAATACTACAAACTGAAAATTTGGTAATAAATTCCTCCTTTAAAACATTGGTGAGACAATGTGTTCATCGGATGAATCAAGGTTATTAAGAATTCTTTCTTTCTTGGTGACTAAAGGAATTACAGATGATACAGAAACATCGGCCGCACTTTCTTCAGTTCTTTGGTTACTTCTTCAAATGGTCTTAGTAAGCTGATCAGTTTTTCAATGAGCACCTACTCTTCGGCAGTCTGTTGGCGAACTTTATTATTTGTGGATACGTACAGATATAAAGGCTCTTTGACTTTCAAAATACGTTATAGCATATAAAAAGTGCTGCTCCATATGGTAGCACATTCTGTTATAATCTTGAAGGGTGTTTGATTAATGATGAAAATGTGTTGCCATCTTTTTGCATTTTGTTATAGCAGCTATGACAGTTTCTTGATACTTCAGTCTTTCCTTTAATATGTTTTGTATCTTATGGTATGTGCAGCGCAGTCCATATGTTAAACATTTAATGTGTGCGCCTGCATCCCGAACTACGCATTTCACTTTTTCTTTAGGTATTTCCCATGACATCAAGATGCCTTCAAGTTTATAAGCAATATTTTCTCCGGTATGGTGGCTGTCATTGAACACTTCTGCCTTCAACACTATCATTTTTCTTTCCAAATCTTCTGTAATCCTATGATAAGTAAAACTCAGTAGCGAAACCCCAGAACAAGAATCAGACCAGAAGTCACTAGTAAATGACAATTTTTCAAAGGAATTCATCAATTCAAGTATTTTCTGGCTCACTTTGCCATAGAACAGAGAACTATCGATAGCACTAGTGTTTCTTGAAAGCTTTGCACATCATCAAAAAAGGCGCAATTATTTTATTTACAATTATAGATCAAAGCGTGTGGTTGAATATTGAAGAATTTATTAATTTATACATAAAATAAAATCATAGACTTTGTCAGTTTGTTTTTTGTTCGTATCAATTAAAATGCACTCATTCCATTCAAAATAAAATTACTGAAACTTACCTTTTTTGGAGCACAAATATTTATAATTAAAAAAATTTAAAATGCGTTTTTTCTAACAAATGTAATAAACCATACAAAAATTAAATGAAATACCTCAAAAATGCGTCGTTGGCCAATCGTGCTAAGGCGTCGGTGCAGTATATGCACAACAATACGTGAGAGATCGCGTCACCGGTTCGATCCCTAGTTTTTACAAGTCTTTTTTTTTTTCTCGCTACATGATTATTATAATTTTTTATTTTTAAACATGTTATAAAAAATAGAAATACAAAATACAAAACAATACAATTTATGGTATGACTCTTCAAAAACTAATTTTCATAACTACGATCGTCGGCTCATCGCATTAAGCATCGAGTCACATCTATACATATAATAAAATGATAGACTTTGACTGTTTGTTTTTTGTTTGTACAAGCTTTAATTAAAAGCCACTCATTCTATTCAAAATCAAATTACTGAAACACAAGAAGCTTTATTTGGTGCACAACATAAGCTTTGTTTGGTGAACAACATAAGCTTTATTTCATCAAAATTGAGCAACAAAATATTATTTAATTTATAAAATTTAAAATTCGTTTTTTCTAACAAATTTGCTAATAAACCATGCCAAAATTACATGCGCTACTTCATTACATTTTATCGCTTCTAAAACCACTTCACATATAATCTTCTATAATTCTCTAAATCTTATATTGTTTTACATTCGGGCGAGACAACGTTACCAACAAATGCACAAAAGCTTTTTGAATGCAAAACAAAGTTTGCCGGGCCAACTAACATTGGAAGCGTGGATGTAGTTTCTACATGCGATTGTAGCAGCACAGACTCGGACGTGAGTATAAGGACTAAATATGATAGAACATCCAAAAGGAAAAAAGGAATTTCCAAAGTGTGGAAGTACTTCAAGAGGTCGGATGACAAAAAGCTTGCCAAGTGTCTTAATTGTGGCAAAGAGTATAAGACAAGCGGTAACACATCAAACTTGCAAGACCATTTGAAAAGATTTCACTCTGGCTTGGTTAGTCCTGATAACGATTCCATCACCAATGCAGTAACAGCAACAGATTCCAACACATCAGGTTCGACGGGGTCAACGAGTAGCATCTGCAGATCAATCATGCACTCAATTCCCTCCATTCAATCCGAAAGTCATTCAAAGCGGAAGGAAGGCATAGACAGGGCATTAACCGTGATGATTGCGTCCGATGTACGATACAGCCGTTTAACATTGTTGAAAATAAAGGGTTTATACTGTATTCTCAACTCTTGGATCCAAGATACAAAATTCCAAGCAAATGAGTTATTAAGTTTATCGCATAGAAATCCGCAACCAATATTAATGCCTCTGTTGATAACAAAAGTATGAAACAATTTTGTTTTATTTTGTGGAAGAAAAAGCGAAGGAAAAACAAAAAATTTACGACGAATAGTAAATTTGCTGACCAATTGAGTATCGAAAACTTTCGACGACCGTAGAAAAGTGAGGGCTGCCAATATTGTGAATTTATTATGAGTGGGCAAGTCTGACCAAAAGTGAAATGTTTTATCAATTTAATTGAAATAAAAATTGATTTACAGGAAATAGAAATACGAATAATAAATAATTTATTTCAATTTATGTACTTATTTCAATACATTCGCTTTTTTAACTTTTTTCGACATTTTCATTTGTTTGTTTACATTCCACTGGCAGTTGTGTTTGCGAGAACAGCTGATTTGCTAAGTGTGCAAGCAAAATTGGTCGTTCACGAGATTGAGGTAGTAAATTTGCTAATTTCTAAAATTTTCGACATCTCGTGAATACCGCGATATATTTTTGTTTGTAAACATTATTTCTTTAAATCAACATACTATAGAAAACTATCGATGGTTTTCAAAAAACTATAGTTGACTTTCGATGGTGTCCACTATCGATAGTTCTCCACCTCAATATTTAGCCACAGATAAATTAAGTAAAATACTGACATGACTTTAAATTATAGGATGAACAAAAGTGCTTTACTAGTCTTACGAATCCAACAGATTCTAATAAATTAAATGGTAAGTCTTCTAACGCAATCATTTCACTGATTGATTTATTCACTGCCAAAGACCTCTAAGATTTATCATTCCAATGTTTAGTTTTTTCGAGATATTCTTGAATCGACATATGTTTAATGTCAGATTTATATGCTTTGTGGGAAGATGATGGAAGTGCCAGACTGTTAATTTCATCCTGTTTTCGTTTTTCGCATTTTTCCAAATCAGAATACTCGGTTTTATGCATTGATTTCTCATTCAGCATCGCAAAGCGTAAAGTATGTTCATATTTCACCGAAACAAGGTCTAAGCGGAGCTTAAAGTACGTTCACAGTGCGAGTTTTGTTGCGGGTTCTTAGAACAGCTGTTTTTTACTTTGGTTGTACATACAAATAGAACATTGTGTCCAATTGTGAGAAAAATACATGATTGAGAACAATTTGCATTATATGCAAATAATTATTGCAGCTTCCTTTCTAGGGTTCCGTACCCATAGAGAGCTAACGGGACCCTATTACCAAGCTTACACTGTCCGTCCGTACGTCTCCTGCCGTAATAGGTAGAGAGTTGAAATTTTCACAAAATGTGTAATTCACTTGTATGTAGAACGACTAATACTAAACATATGCATTTTTAGAAGCATTGTTCTTTAAAAGGTTAACTTTTGTTTAACAATTTTTTGTTTTTTATAGTATACTTTTAAGCTGTAATTGTAGTATACTTTTAGGCTGTTAAATATCCATATCATTTAATATTTTAAGCAACAAAAAACATCTTGTACGATGGTACGGAACCCTCCGTGTGTGAGTCCGACTCACACTTGGATGATTTTTTATTCCTGCTACTTATTTTATTAATATTTAAAAAATATATATATATATATATAAAAAATGACTAACTTTGGCTATGCCGAAGTTATAATACTCTTCACGCCCTTCTAGTAGTCCGAGAACTCGCACAAAACTCGAGTTCAAATTTAGTACAACAACAACAAATTTCATTCATTTCCCCTGTGGTTGTTGTAGATCTGAACTCGACTTTTGTGCGAGTTCATCGAGAACTGGAGTTTAGCTCAGTGTGAATAGCCTATTAGAAATTCGCTAACACTGGACTTGATAGATGCGTGAGGAGCGTTGTCTAACACTGAGTCTTAAAATTGATTTTGAGCAAAATTTAAAAACTGAATAGTCGCATTCGCACGGGATTGTGTAAAAATTGATATTCGTTACATCACTAATATATACATAAATATGTTTAATATTTTGATATAACATTCTCCTAAAATTATCAAGCACCATGTCTAACAAATGCCTAAATTAGTTGCTTTTATTGTGTGGAACTAGAAACGCTCGCCATATACCCTTGCTCGACACACTATTTCCATACCTTGCAAATTTTAGTAACAAAAATAACAAGTAAGAAAACACATTTGATAAGATAAAAACAAAATTGTATGTCTGAGTGACTAATGAATACATACTTATGAATAAAAAATAAATTACATGTAATGATTACAAAGCATAAAAATAATAGCGTTTTAAATGTGAATGTGGGCATCTACAAGTGTAGAATATAATGAGACAGTACATAAACTAACTAAAGTGAGGTGCTTTTTCTTTCTGAAAAACAACAAGAATCCTACCTTGACCACCGCCCTCTGTGTACCGGTCCAAGGAGTGATCCGAACCATACGGACTTTGATAGTTTTTCTGCGAGACCAAGACACCATTGTAGGGATTATTATTATAAGCACGCGTCAAAACACCGCCATCATCTTCAAAGTTTGTTTCCAGTAAAATTTCTTCGCGGGGATCTCGTATAAGATTTCGATTGATCCTTTTACTCGCTATCGACATATTTTGTAATCACACACAAAAGAAAAATGGATAATATTTATCGATGAATTAACTGATTTCACTGATATTTTGTGTCTTTTAATTTCATAAACGATAATTAACTGTAAAAGAGAAAATATTCAATATTTTTGCAATGACGATGACAAAGAATGAATCATTTACAAACATCACCAAAAATTCGTTGTTGTTGTACATTAATATGCAACATAATAAGTTTTGGAGCAACCTGCTTGGATCACTTTTTTTTCATACTAAATGTGCTGTGGTTTGACCCATACAATTTACTGGTTAAGCCCTTTATCTCTCTCGTTTTTATCTTGACAAAATAAAAAAATCTGATCGTTTTTCTCCCTTTTTTATACTCTACGCAGTGAATAGTATTATAAATTTGTCATAAAGTTTGTAACACACCTAAGGAGACATCAGAGACCTCATAAATTATATATATTCTTGAACAGCGCGACGAGACCAGTTGATCTAACCATGTCCGTCTGAATGTCTGTATGTATGCAAACTAGTCCCTCAGTTTTTGAGCTGCACGGAGCATTCTTTTTATCGTACGCAGTACATTTGTCAGAATCAGCTGAATACCTACCTTTGGCATAGCCAAAGTTAGTCTTTTTTTAGGGTTCCGTACCCATAGGGAGCTAACGGGACCCTACTACTAAGTTTACGCTGTCCGTCCGTCCGTCTCCTGCTCTATATCATGAACCGTAATAGGTAGAGAGTTGAAATTTTCACAGAGTGTGTAATTCACTTGGGTGTAGAACGACAAATACTAAAAATTTAGAAGCATTGTTCTTTAATTTAACCTTTTGGTTAACAATTTTTTTTTTTTAGTATATAAATATCCACATATTTTAATATTTTAAGCAAAAAATCTTGTACGATGGTACGGAACCCTCCGTGTGCGAGTCCGACTCACACTTGGCTGATTTTTATATTTTTTCTACATTTTTTTTTAATAAAACCATATAAATATTGTGTAAAAATGTTTAAAATTTTAAATATTGTTCACCCCTATTTTATACTCATCCGCCTATAGACAGCATAAATGTTCATGACTCATTTGGTACATTCATTAATTAAATTGATTACAAATGTTAATTAAATTCAATTGGTTTGAACTTCAAGCCTCAATTGTAGTTTCTGGAACATATTAGCTAGTACATAAGCTAATTAGTATTAATAAAGATAAATGTTTGTTAAAGATGACTCGATTATATTATTGAGAGTACGCTATTTGGCAATGTCCAGCAACAAGCATTCATTTTTTTGTAAATAGATAATAGATAGATATACGTTAGACATGTGTATTAGACATCTGTACGAACACATTATCCTTAGCATAACTGAGTACCATTGAATTTCTCACTACTCATTGTGTATCTACTCTACAATGTGTACCTCATTTGCCGTACTAATTTGCAGTAATTATGAGTAAATGTTCCGGTTCAAGTAACTACTTGATGGTACTAATTACTTTTCATTTAATACCAAGTAATTTTGTACTCGGTACTTTTTGCAATACTTACTTGGTATTGAATGAAAAGTAGTTGGTATCAAATGAGTACTTTTGGTACCAAAAAAAATAATCAATCATTAATCAAACACAATAAAAATAAAAAAAATCAGTCAAGTGTGAGTCGAACTCGCACACGGAGGGTTCCGTACCATCGTACAAGATTTTTTGCTTAAAATATAAAATTATGTTTATATTTAATAGCCTAAAAGTATACTACAATTAACAGCTCAAAGTATACTACAAAAAAACAAAAAATTGTTAAACAAAAGGTTAAATTAAAGAACAATGCTTCTAAAAAATGTATATTTTTAGTATTTGTCGTTCTACACACAAGTGAATTACACACACTGAGAAAATTTCAACTCTCTACCAATTACGGTTCATGAGATAGAGCAGGAGACGGACGGACGGACATTGTAAGCTTAGTAACAGGGTCCCGTTAGTTCCTTATGGGTACGGAACCCTAAAAAAGAACCTATACAACTTTGGTACCATACAAATCAACTCCAAATAAGCAAAATAGCAAATACCACCTACTGTGGAAATATTACTAAAATTATTTAAATTACATATATTTTAAATTTTTAGTTTCGGATATTATATTTTATTTTAATTCCTCTATCAAGGGAGTCGAGAAGCCTCAGTAAAAAAAAACAAAATTCAAAAATAAAATTTTATTAAGGAAATATTAAAGAACATTTATTATTACCAAATTAAAAAAAAAATATACCCACGAGTCATATTAATGTGAAATGTGTGCCTGTTTTGCGTTAACCAATTTTTACCACCGCAGAACCGTTTTTGTGACATTACCAATTAAATCGCCGATTTCTCTGTTTGCTTTTTATTTGGGTTATTGATGAAAACGTCAACTTGCACAAGTAGGATGTGGCAAATGGAATCAAACACTTCAAAGCTTCTGTTGTTAATTCTGGGTATTCTGATTTCTTTTTAACCAAAAGGTATCCAAATTGACAAACTTTACAATACAAAATTTCTTCATTCAAAACGCACAAAAGCTACAAACTGTGCACAACCCGCAATATCCTTAGATTCACCAAACTGCAAGGGTACATAAGTACTTTATTTTATTTTTTCTATGGCTTGAACATGGACGTCAGTCGCCATATCACTTATCCTGCGTTGAATGCTCAGACAGAGGTAGACTTTTGAGATTTCCAACCTCTTGTTTGCCAAATATAATTTCTGCTATATCTACAGCCGCTGGTAAATTTAAATTTTCGGCAATAGTATGAGGTTTGCCTGTTTTAGCCACAAGAAAAGCTACTCGATAACTAGCTACCAAAGCTTTTTCATTCAGATTGGACATCTGTACTACATCAGTTTTTTTAAGTTGCCCGTAGGCAGGTACGGGCAAGGGGGGCAGCTGGCCCCAGCTCGGTGTAGATATTTTATTATTTATTAAAATAAAATTTTGATAAAATAGATCGAAGAATAAAAAACCATCAAATTTATATACAAATGCTGTACAAAATAAGGTAGGGAGATGTTAGAATGAATGAATGGTATCTCGAAGTATCTAGTTCCTTCAGCACATGATTTCTTGGACACACTGTTTGAAAATTCCTTGTTTCAAATGAATATCATTATAATAGATTACTTGATCTTGTGTTTAGGTCGATTTTGTACAATTGCAGTGATATAACTACAGCTATATATAAATGGCACTTATTCATCTTCAAAACAATAAAAACAATCAAAAACAAAAAACCGTAATAAGTCTTTGACCATCCGTTTGAAAAAAAAAACAAATACCACTGTCTGCTGCTATAGCAGTAGGTACAACAACAATCATACCTGATCCACCTGATAAGAACAAAAACAACATAAACCAACTTAAATTCGACATCGACAAAAGCAAAAAACTGATCAACAATACAAAGGGACCAAAATATTTAAAACTCTGCAGGAAAAACAGCAATGACACTTTATCAAATGTGTCACCGTTCTTGCTAAAATAAGTGATTGACAATGTCTGTTATGGAGAAATTGAGGAATGTAAACCACTGCGAAATGGAACAATTCTACTAAACACAAAAAATCTAACGCAAGCTATTAAACTGATTATGCTTACTTCCTTAAACAACTTTATCCAAGTCGAAGTATCTGAACATAATTTGCTTAACAGCTCAAAAGGTGTCATTTACTGTAACAACCTTAGGGACATTCCAGAAGAGGAAATCACAAATGAACTTAAAAGTCAAAATGTAGCCGAAACCAGAAACTTACATACGGATATCAACATTGGTTATCAAAAAGTCCCTGTTCGCCCATACATACCTCTTCCAATGAGATGCAATAATTGTGGGAGACTTGGGCACCCAACCAATGCCTGCAAAAGTGACAAGCTTTGCTTGAACTGTGCTATCCCGGACCACATTGACCAAGAAAAAAACGAATCTTGCACCAACCTACACCGTTGTATCAATTGCAGAGAATATTACAACCCCAACTACCACCACAATCCTCGAGACCGAAATTGCCCAACCTTCTTAAAGCATAAAGAGATACAAGCCTTCAGAGTCATTGAAGAAACTGACATTAAAACTGCGCATAAGATCTAAATTGATCGCCACCAACAAAGTATGTCATCCTTCTCTGCTGTCGCTCGCTCGTCCCAATGATGATAGATACTGCAGCAAAAGTATCTTCTTAACAACATGTCAAGTACATAGTAATCTGTGTCGCAGCCCAGTCAATTGATTCCCTCACTACGTTGAGTTTTGGGCGTGAATTTCAATTTGCTGTCATGCCCAACATCTCAGCGCCAGTAATTGATCAAACCCAACTAATAACTCCATACCCCCTTTCTTTATATCAATTTCATGGTTTTGAAGGTTTTACAATGAAACTGCAATGGCTATTTTGATAACTATGATCAATTACAAATCCTGATTAAAAAGTACAACCCAAAAATCATCACCATGCAAGAAACCCATTTTAAAATTCCGGCGAATATCCCAACACCTATCAACTATAAAATTTACGCTCATAGCTCCTCATCCAGGTCTTCGCTATCCGCATTCATGACTCTCTACAACACAAAAAATTAAGCCTCCCACTGGATTTTGACTCGATTGGTGTAACAATCAACTCTAAAATCACCTACAAACAACCGTAGAGGCAATATAATCTTCAAACTTTTAGCCCAATCACCTTTCTCTATCTTAAACGACGGATCACCCACTCATTTCAGCACCCACCACACATTTAACCACATAGATCTTACCTTAGCCACATCATCCCTTGCATTAGATACAACCTGGCAGTTAGAATCTGACAAATTTTGCAGCGACCACTTCCCAATAATTATCAAACTTTTTGAAACCTTTCCCCAACCTCTTTCTATTACTCCAAAATTCAAAGCCGAAAACGCAAAATGGTCAATTTATAAAAACGCCTCACACATATTTCACCTTCAACGCCCTTTGTGCATCATTCTAAACAAAGAATCATCAAATATCAATTCCCCAAACTGTATTCGTCCCCCACCTAGAGGTAGTAGTAGTAGTCCTAGGTGGAATACAAACCTCCAATGACTAAAACGGGAGAAAAATCAACATTGGTATGCCCTCAGACGTAATATCTGCTCAGAGAATATTTTAAAATACAAAAAAGCGAACGCACTCTATAAGCGGGAAGTAAAAATAGCTAAACGCTTCTCATTAGAATCATACACATCAGCAATTAACCCAAATACGCCTACATCAAAAATTTTGAGTACCATCCGTACATTTTGTGGTTTAAAACCGCATCACCCAATACATGCCTTACATAAAGCCAATTCACAAACCCTAAACACAGAAAACCACTTAATCGCAATCGAATTTTGCATAAACTGGTCGAATGAATCAAACGACACCAATTTTTCAAGTCCCTTCCGTTAAGGCAAACAAAACCTACATCCTACCCCAATTGCATATTCTCCCTCACCTTCAGCAAAACAAATTGAAACCCCAATAACCTCACTTGAGCTAACATCCGAGCTATCAAAGTTTAAAGGCAAAACCCCAGGTCTTGACAGAATCTCTTATCCCATGTTAAAAAATCTTCACTCAACAGTCACTTCACGTCTCCTATTACAATGACATATTCAACAACTTTCTACCACAACAATATAAAACGAGTAAAATCATCCCTATATACAAACCCAATTCCGACAAAACTACAGTAAACAGCTACCGACCCATCTCACTAAATTCTTGCTGTGCCAAAACCCTAGATAAAATTAATGCAAATCGACTATGGTGGTCTTGTGTCTCAAAACAATCCAATCAACAGTCGGCAAACTGGCTTTAAGAGGGGAAAATCAGTGTCGGATAGTCTACTGACGCTAGACTTTCTGATCACGTCAGCCCTTTCCTCCAGAAATCATCTTTCTATCATTTCACTGGACTTCACCAAAGTCTTTGACAAAATAGGAATTCACTCCGTCATAGACGAGTCACATTCCTGGAAAATTGGCCCCAAAATCATTAATTATGTCACTAGTTTCATGACTAATAGAAAAATAGTTGTATACGCCAACAATAATTTCTCCTCAGTTTTCCCCACAACATAACGGCATCCCCCAAGGCTGACCTCTATCGGTCATCTTATTCCTTATCGCATACAACAAACTAAATAAAATAGTTCTCAAACACAGTTTGATTTCTACGCCTACTCTGATGATTACCTTATTATTAAAAAAAAATAAGCAAGAGGTCCTTAATAGACATAAATCTCCTAATAACAGATATCCTCTCCTGGTGTGGTTATTCTGATGCAATACTTTCCGTTTCAAAATGCAAGCATTTACATATCTGTAGAAAGCTTCACTGCCATTGCACAATCTCTCCTACCCTTGCTCCGATTTCAGACGTAAAAACCCTCAAAATCCTTGGAATCACCTTCAATCAAAGATACAATTGGCACGATCACATTTTGAACCTTTTAATCTCCCTTAACTCCAGATTAAACATTATAAAATGTCTCTCAAACAACAAATTCAATTGCAACCAACTATCTATTATATCTATCATAAACCTTATGATTATGTCAAAAATAGATTACGGCCTATACCTGTACGGAAACTCATCAATATCTCACTTAATCAAAATCAAAGTCATATACCATTCAGCTATTAGATTTGCCCTAGGAGCATTTAGATCAACTCCTATAAATATCATGCTAATCGAAGCCCAAATAATGCCAATTGAACACCGAATAAAACTCGTTACTGCTATGTTTATAAAACCGATACTCCTCTCAAACGACTCACCTTAAGTAACACCCTTCAAAAAGATTTCAAATTCAAAAAAACCAATACCTATCATTCCATCTGCCATACATCTTTCCTTGCAACTTACCAAAAACCTAGGACTCCCAACTAAATCACTACCCTCCATCATAATCTAAAATCCCCCCTGTACGCTCAACCTTCCCGCCCTGAATACTGACCTTCACAAACTTCCAAAGTCTTCCGCTCCACCGGTTATCTACCAACAAGAATTCCTGCTCCTCAAACAATCTTTACATTCCTATAAATTCATATATACAGACAATTGCGGCTCATCATTCAGTATTGTAAAAAATGGTGTAAACGAGAAATTTCTCCTACCTCACTACAGCTCAACTTTTTCAACCGAAATCATCGCCATCCATAATGCAGTACAGAGGGCTGTAGCAGCGCAAACCTGCTTCGCCATTTGCACCGACTCTTTTTCTTCATTGCAAGCTATAGCCAATACTTACAATCAATCATATTACCCACTAAATATTAGACAGTCAGAAACTCACCAAGAATTAAAGTTATTTGGATCCCTGGTCATTGCAACATTGCCGGCAATGAAGAAGCCGACAAAGCTGCAAAAGACGCATTTCAATTCCCACTCATATTTCACGAAAACTATAATATCTCTGATATCACAAAATAAAACAAAACACATTATAAAAAAGAAAAACTTTACTTTTTCCACGAATACTCACTACAAATTACACTCAAAAACTTCATTTACAACTACGGTCGGCAACAACCTATACACCACCGAGTCTTATATAAAATCATTCGGATTCGTCTTGGACATACAAACCACACCCACTCCCACCTCTTCTACCGCTCCTCCGATATATGTAAATTCTGTAACTCAAACACACCTATATCAGTAAAACACATCCTCTCAAATTGCCCACTCTTCCAGACATCTCTCTCCCACATTGACCCTCTGATCCTCTTCAACCCTTCCAATGAAAATGTTCCCAAATTCATTAATTTCCT
>JAWNKV010000763.1:0-85575 GCA_035041805.1 Amiota mariae
AGAAAAAAAAAATTGTTTTCCGGAACTCTCAGCTTTTTCAATTAATTTCATAGAGTACACACTGAAATTTCGTCGATTATAATCAGCGACTAATATTTGAAACTGAATTTTCTAATAATGGAATTAGTTGTGGGTATACAACAAAGATTTAATGAATTTAATTTACGAATGATTGCTGTTTGGACATGCATTTTCCACAACCTTACTTCTTACTCAATTTTCGGAACCAGACAAACTGAATGAATTCTAATTCATTTGAGAAAGCAAAGCCATAGTAAACGATTGGAACAAGAAGAGTGTGTAAAGTGTGTATACATGTACATTACATTTATGTTTCTATCACTTAGACCGGTTTCAGATTTGCGTTGCTGCAGCAGAATTCTCTTTTGTGTGTCTTGGTGGCGATGGATGCGCGGGTGTCATGAGGTAGCTGACACGCATGATACAGTAATACAAGGTAGCGTTGAAAACACGCATTTAGTGTTGAACATAACGTGAAAATGCATTGAAAATGTAAAAAATAGTGTTATAAAATCAATTGTTTACGCTTTCATCAGTTGTGTTGGTGACGGTGAAATCGTGTTGAAAATAATATTATTAAAATAAAATAGCGAATAAATTGAATAAAATAATAAACAAAAAAAAAGCAATTTTTCTATTTTTGATACCATTTTGTTTTTAAATTTAAAAATTTTTTTATTCGGAATATTAAGCCACTTAAAGCTATCAAATTTTGTTGTAAGGACTATAAGAAGTTACAGAGATTGGTATAAAATCAATATAGAAAAGGGGAAATTTTCATTAATTGAGTGTAAGGGACTCTGGGAGAGAATTTGGATGGGAGAGAAGTCTGTCATTGTATCGGCTGCTGTGCAAATTTATTTCCTGGAAAATTGTAAATATGCTGGGGTATCTAAGTGTTTCTGACGAACCATGATGCGATGGTGATTGTCCTGAGGGCATTATTTTGACGGGCCTGTATTTTCCTGCGAATTGAAGGGCGTGATGTACCCTATAGCTGAACACCACATTTCCAAAAAGGAGCAACGATTTACTTATAAATTAAAAGCTTGTTTTCCAATCTAAGTTTGCTTCTTTTGCAGAGAAGCCAGTTCAGCTTTTTCATTTTATGGGAACAGGATCGAGCAATGGTGGTAATATGATATTTCCATGTTAAGGTGAAAACCCAAGTATTTCACAATTGTGGACTATGGTATCGCCAGGCCACCAATCGTACTCTCTCCTGAGGGTAAACGAACACAGTTATGATTTACCCGGGTTCACCTTGATATTCCACCTTGCAAACTAAGCTTCCAATCGATTCATGTATAACTGTAGGTTTTAGACAGCTTCTGTTGGCGATTTGTGAACTGGTCGGATTGAAGAATTTTCATCTCTGTATTTGACATAAAAGGTTCTGTTAGACAAAAAATATTCCACAACTTTAAAAAGAACAGATGGTAGGGTGTCCTTTAATTTGTGTAGCAGAAAAGCGCTAACGCAGTATTGCTTGCACTCAAGTGCAGATAAAATGTGGTGCACGATCCAATGAACTTGCTCCGGGGTACCATGGTGTTCCCTAAAGCCAAATAGATGATTTGGAGGCCAAAACAAACTGTAATCAACCAAGAAATATTCTTTCAAATATTTTGGAAAAAATAGGCAGCTAGCTTATCGGTCTATAAGACACGACAAGGTACTCCGGCTTGCCAGGTTTATATGTTTATATGAATTGCTCACTTTTACATATTTTCTTTAAAACATCATATTTCTACAGAGGGACTTATTTTTTGTTTTTAAGAATTGATATTTAATTATACATTATTTGTAGGAAAATGAATTTGGTACGTTAAGTACTTTGGTTGAATTTATGTGAATTTTCGCGAAAATCAACTAAAAAAAAATTCCTTAATTCTTTTTAATAGCACATCCCAAAAAAAAAAAAAAACTTTAATCAAACATTTAATTTGTAAAATCGCTGCAAATCGCAATTATTAATAAATATGGATTACCTAGTATTAAAATAAAGCGAAATCAATCTACAACAGAGGCAGAAAAGCTAATAAGAAAAGCGTATAAGGGTACTGTGCTGTATATTGAAAAATATCAAAATAGAGCGAAAAAAGTCGTAAAGTTTTATACGATGTCAGCTTGGCGCACTAACCAATGAGCCAGTCATGTGTATTATCTAAATGCACTATATTATTAATAGAGTGTATACCAATGACAATGACTAACAAACGATGTTCGGTTTGTTCGAATTACAAAAGCAGAAGTCAAATACCTTAATTTATGAAACAAATTCACTTAGACTTTGGAATAAAAACTTATTATGAGTGTGTGCGAGTCTATGAATCAAGTTGAGTGGTGAATGTTATAACAATTATTTGGCTTGAACTCATATTTTTTTGTCCATCTGTCAGTCCTTCTATCCAACTGTGTGTGTTATATATATGATGGTCTGTTGCTTGGTCACCTTATCCATATGACTGTTAGTGTCATATATGTTTTTTTGTCTATTGTGTTTGTTTGTCTACATGTCTATTATTCCGTCTCTCTGTCTGAGTGATACTTATTTCTATGGTGATGGTTCAAGTCATACGAATAACAACAAACAAAATAAGGTTCAAATAAATATACAAATTTGTATTGTTGTGGTCGTAAAGGTGTATTACCTTTATGAAGAGGGTAGGTATTTTGGATGGATGATATGGTTAAGAGCGCATATAAATCAAGTATATGTAAGTGGTCTGTGTGAAGATTCATGGGGAGGGAGATGAGTATATAGGGTCAGCAACATCAAAGCAACAACATGAACTTCAATGACAGAATTCAAAAACAAATTAATATGTACCTATATATGTATGTACATATGTAAATATGTGATTGTGTCTGTGCGTAAGAGCGAACGAACAATTGATGAAGTCAAAAGGTAATACTTCATGATTAAGAACTGACCAATAGGAAATTCAATTTCATAACACTTTCCGAAAATTGTATACCTTTATATCTTTTAGTGAAGTCTATAGAGAGCAATTGTTTATCCAATATTCCAAATTTTATACTCTTCACGGGAGTGAATAGTATTATAAGTTTGTCATGAAGTTTGTAACACACAGAAGGAGACATCGCAGACCACATAAAGTATATATATTTGTGATCAGCTCCCCGCATACAAACCGGGATCCAAATGAAAGTTCTTATTAGAAAAACTTTTTTGTTTTTTGTACTATCGACTTAACCACAAACTTTATAAATTTCAAGACCCTCGGACCACTAGCTGGGGAGTGAAGAGTATTACAACTTCTGGATAGCCAAAGTTAGTCTTTTTTTATAATTTTATTTTTTTGAAATTAGTTTGAATATCTTTAGAATTGGAATTGAATTGTGAGCTGAAGCAAAATTTGAATCCCAAATATATTGTAAAAATTTACAAAATTTGATGTAAGAGATGAGTACACTTGAATTAATTTAGCCTGTGTATCCGTGTGTTATATATTATTCCACTGTTCTATGTTCAAGCCGGGAACTAACCATACACATTTACAAATTTTCAATGCAATCAGATGAAGGGTATGGCAGCGCATAACATACGAACAATTTATAACACTAATTTTGATATGTAAGATGAAATTCATGTTATTTATAAAACAAAAAATAATTCAATTTCATTGCAAAAAAACAATTACTATGCAGTGGAAATAGGTATATCATATCAAAATTAAAATTTAAATAAAAAAAGAAAAAAACATTTTCGAAAATATGCATCGCTACGTGACAAACGTACACTTGCTTATTACGGGCTGGACCTGAAGGCAGATCTGTAGATTTTTGCACAACTGTCGGGTTTGATTTAAACGAAGAATTTCGTTCGTTTTTAGAGGTGTTTTGTGTTAGTTTTGTTATAAAGTCTGTTATTAGATGCTGTTTGTTTTTTTCCTAAGTTTCTTATATAAGCCTTGATATTCAACTACACAAAACTGAACTGTCATTATCATTAGTAAGAAAATTTTGTTCCATATTTGTAGCAAATTTCAAGCATTCGCTAATTAAATCAGCTATTAATAACTGAACTTCGCCTTTGACTTCATCATTATGGACTTCTTTATTATCAACAACTGTCATACCTTCAATCAAATTGTTCTGATCCAAAGGGATTTCTTGCATCCATTCATTGATGCCAGTTGTTAAAATCTTCGCCACCAATTGCCTGTGATATAGCTATAATTTCAGAGAAAACAGCTGATTTTTGCATGCCGGAAAAAGTTTTTCCCAACAAGCATTTAAGGTGGATTGGCGCACCTGTTTGATGGCAAAAGAAGCATGTATAAATCATTCCAGAATCGTAAACTTTTTCCAAGTTTCCATAACCGTCAAATCTTTTTCTTCCACTGAATCTAAAATATATTTAAACACTTGCTTTACGTAGTAAATAGCTTTAATTTAAATATGCATTCGTCTAATTTGTAAAACTTGTTATTTCAAAATTGTGTAAAAAAATTCCGTGTAAAAAAGAGTTGGGGATATATAAATGTTTTCACTTTATGACAACTGAGCTTTATGCATTGGTCAGTAACAAAGACCAGAATAGAAAGATACAATCGAAAAAAAAACTGGTTCAAAATGCATCATTAACCATGAACAGTTTAAACAATGCATTGACTTCATTATGTTTAAAGTTTCTGCTTTCCTGTTGCTTCCTACTGCTTGCCTGCCTCTCTTTCTGACTCTTTTTCCACTTTCCTTTATTCGCTCATTTTGGTCGTGTAAACAAAATGTGATGCTTCAAAACACCTTCAAAAGTGTATAGCTACGTGTTCAAGTACGTAAATATGAAGCTATCTATCTTGTCCGCTCTGTGAGTGACACTGCAATTGCCACACACAGATACTCATACAAGTACACAGCCAGACACAAAAGCACACAGTCATAGACAAATATGCTATATATATACTCGTATATGCATATATATAGAAATAGAGATTGAGAAACACGTATTATTGTCCTATAAGCTTAAAGAATATAATACATTCATTTTCAATTTGTATTAGAAATAAAAAATTAACTTAAACCGAATCATGATAGATATCTATGCATATGTGATCCCACGTATATGTATATGTATATACGAGATGATAATCACATATAAGTATGGATATTACATATACAGTGAGCCATATAAGTACTTTAATTATTTTTTTTATTTAATAGTATTTTATATTTTAAGCGTCTAGGAATAGTTCCACCAGTTTCCAGCAAATCAAAGATTCTCAGAACTGTTGCCCAATTCCCTTTCAAAATTGTTTTGAGCTGCTGTACTGCAATAATATGAAAGAACCAAAGATTTCAAGTTGAGGCAAATATTTTGTTTGGGATTACAATTGGATTATCTTGTTGGAAGTGAAAACTACTGATTGTTAAGAATATTTTCTAAGCATTAGCATACCCATACTGTCGCCGAGGTTTTCTACACTAAGAACTGACAGACAGCCCCACAACATTACAGAAGCTTGCTTTTTTATACTCTTCACGGGAGTGAATAGTATTATAAGTTTGTCATGAAGTTTGTAACACACAGAAGGAGACATCGCAGACCACATAAAGTATATATATATGTGATCAGCTCGATGAGACGAGTTAATTTAGCCATGTCCGCCTGTTCGCAGCACTGCACCCTCAGTTTTTGAGCTAGAGAGCTGACATTTTGTACATATGTTTATTTTTACCACTGAGTTTGTAACACACAGAAGGAGACATCGCAGACCACATAAAGTATATATATTTGTGATAAGCTCGATGAGATGAGTTGATTTAGCCATTTCCGTCTGTGCGTTTGTTCGTCTGTCCGTCTGTTCGTACTCCTAGTCCTTCAGTTCGGGAATCAGCCGAATCGGACCACTAGGGGGGGGTACCTCCCATACAAAACCCTTTTAATTTAATGTTCTTATTAGAAAAAGTTTTTTGTTTTTTGACTTATTGAACTGAAATTTAAAAAGCATGAAAATTTCAAGACCCTCGGACTACTAGAAAGGGTATAATTTCAAGACTCTCGGACCACTAGCTGGGGCGTGAAGAGTATTACAACTTCTGGATAGCCAAAGTTATTCTTTTTTTATTTTTTTTTTTTTTAAACATTGATACATAAAATGGAAACTTAAAGTGACACAATAAGAAGATATAAAAGTTCCGTGAAGGGTATTACAACTTCGACATAGCCAAAGTTAATCTTTTTTTATATTTTTATATATTAATTGTTACTTTATGCCATTTTTGAATGCTTAAAAATGTATTGTATGTACGTATGCATGTAAATATGTATGTATGGATCTGTGTGTTTTGTGTGCTTATACATACACATATATGTGTGAGTTATATATAAAGGTAGGGTGTACAAATAACCAAATGACATTATTTTCTCAAGTTATACAAGCTGTTTCGAATAATATATACATAACCGTTTCTGGTTACCGGACAGTTCTACAAAGCTCCCGTTGATCATACTTCTAAATGAAACAATAGTCAAGATCTCTGACCTAACCAAAGTCAACCAAAAAAAATATAATATAATAAAATGCATATACGAGTATGACCATAAACCCCTTTTAATATTATATATGTATATACGTATGTTTATAATATAATAAGATTGACTTATTAAATTATTATGTATAATAGATATAGTTATAATATAATAAGATTGAATTATTAAAATATAATTATAAAACTTGTGCCTGTTTATGAGATTTTTGCGAACGGAAGTGTTCGGTTGACATTGTACGTCTTCATATGTATGTATGTATGATACACCTACACAGTCATATAAACATCAGCACACACATTCATATTAATTCAAAAGTCATTTATTGCACATAATAGAAATACATAGCGATCTTATTAAAATTCAAAATAGCATTTGCTGCACTTCAGCAGAAACTTCCAGCATACGAGTACACTGAATGATGGTGATGATAATATAATAATATAATACTAGTTGTCCTATAACTAAAAATTAGGCCAATTCAACTGTAAAAAATAAATCAATTATTAAATGATTTCATCGATTCAAATTGTCAGGTGATGATGATATAAATGGAAACGTTATTGACAAATTATTGGACTCATAATGTACAAACATCCGTATATGTATATAACAAACTAAAAGGACACCTTGTGATTGACATTAGTTTGATTTGGAATCATTTAATTATTATGTATTATACGTGGTGTGTTCAATAAGTTTAGCATGAGGGCAGTTAAATAATTCAGTGACTTTTTGAATGAAAGACATTTTTTACTGGTAAAAAAGCGTCCAAACTAGTTTGCGACTAGTCCCTTTGGAACCACCACTAGTTCCATTTCTATTTCTTTTACAGGCATTAAACTTGTGAATTTAACATGTCATTGGAAAGGGTTAATTGCCACTGCCACACTTACCGTTCACCAGTTACTAGAGACTAGTTCCAAAACCAGTTACTAGGGACTAGATCTTGAACCAGTTACTATGGACCAGTTCTAGAACTAAACAGAAACTCCTCAATTAACAATTCAAATTAAAAGTTTTTCTTATTTATATTTAATATTTATAATGCAGTAGGTACAGGCAAATAACTTCATTGAACATACTTAAAAATAATAATTGAATATTATGAAGAGTAGAGTATTTTTCCAATTTATTACTGAAGAACTAATTAGAAAGAAGGAACTGATTAAAATTTAAATAAATACACACAATATTTTTTTTTCTATTCTACTTACGTATTTATTTTATGATGACACAATATCATTGAAGAACTAACAAGAAAGAAATTAACAAATAAAATGTAAATAAATTTTCATAATAACCCTTACTTACCTTTTTTTATAACGCCGCAAAAAGTAATGTTCACTGAAATTAGCAAAAATTCGTGACGTTTCGTCATCACATTCTTTTGTTCAGACTTTCAACACTCGACACCAGTTCAAAGAGTGTAAACAAATTGTTGCCTTTCAATTACTCTCGCTTTGTGGCTGGTCTCTGTTTACCTAGTAACTAGTAATTCAGTAGTTATAAGGTTATAAGAAAATGAATTAGTGAATAACTATAGGAATGGGGACAATTGTCACCGAGCATACTACTGGGAAGTGACTTCCTTATTTGACTCAAATCTCCTACTGTCGAGCTATTTCTTCAGATGTGGAAACATGACATAGAGAGAATATGATAGATGGGGTTTGTGGCGACCACACAAAAATGGTAATTCTTGCTTCAAATCAATGTCGAATCTGTCCAACACATTCAATTGATGTGAATGACACAGCGTACATTGTAAAAAACTGTCGCCATGACCTTGTTGGCCGGCAGTCCACCTTGGCCTTCTTTGGTGTTTCTTTGATGCATGTTCATCCGCAGAAGTCCACTACTTTAACCATTCCTTCATCTCTGGTGTATTGTGATGGATTCATGTTTCTTCCACAGCTACGAAACGCCACTAAATTTGAAATTGCTGTTGAACATCGCCAAACACTCATTTGAAGTAGACACACGGTTGCGCTTATGGTCAAGTCTTGGCAATCGCGGCACTCATCACGTGCATAGCTTTGTCATAATATTCATTTAATATGAGATGTAGACTTTCATTCCCCGATCGTTCAGTATCATTCCATGGATTTTATCGACGATTTCTAGTGTATTGTAATAACCTCTTTTGGACGGCATGCTTACTCAGAATTTGACAGTAGTTTATTAAGATATCTTAGTTGACAGAGTATTGCATTTTAATTTACTACGCAGGAAAGTCAAAAAGTCCGATTTTTGAAACACAAAGACTATGTCAAAAGTCAATGGATCTCTTGTAAGCTTCACGTGTCTTTGTTCTCTCCGTGATATATATCACTTTAATTAATTTGTATACTCTTCACGGGAGTGAATAGTATTATAAGTTTGTCATGAGGTTTGTAACACACAAAAGGAGACATCGCACACCACATAAAGTATATATATTATTGATCAGTGCGTCGAGCCGAGTTGATCTAGCCATGTCCGTCTGTCCGTCTGTTCGCACTCCTAGTCCTTCAGTTTTTGAGCTAGAGAGCTGAAATAACATAGGTTTCTTTTTACCAAACGCCGGTCAAGTTCGTAAACCAGCCGAATCGGACCACTACGGGGGTACCTCCCATACAAACCCCCTTTTTTAACTCAATGTTCTCATTAGAAAACCATATAAATTTCATGATCCTAGGGTTACCAGGAAGGGTACCTCCCTCTTTCTTATTAGAAAAACTTTTTTTTCGACTTATTGAACTGAAATTTGGATACTATAAGTCTCTGACCCATATCTACAAACCATGAAAATTTCAAGACCCTCGGACTACTAGGAGGGGTATCCCCATACAAACCGGGATCCAAATGAAAGTTCTTATTAAAAAACTTGTTTGTTTATTGTACTATCGACTTAAAATTTTGATACTCGGACCACTAGCTGGAGCGTGAAGAGTATTAAAACTTCTGCATAGCCAAAGTTAGTCTTTTTTTATAATTTTTATTCATTTTATCACAACAACAATAAGCCATTAGCTGTCAAGGGCCGGATTGATGACACTGGTGGGCCGGAGTGAGCCCGCGGGCCGTAGTTTGTTGTCGCCTGTATTATAGAGATATGCTGAAAGCAGAAAGCTAGTTTCTTTGGAGCTTGAAGCCAAAGGTGAACTAATATGTACCGGCAGCCTTACAGTACTAAATATATTCATTTTCTTCTGTTAAAATTCATGAAGAACAACCATAATTGGAGACCAGATTTAGGATTAAATCTTAAACGACGAAATATCTCTCGAGCTGAACACAAATATATATACTTTATGTGGTCTGCGATGTCTCCTTCTATGTATTACAAACTTCATGACAAACTTATAATACTATTCACTCCCCTGAAGAGTATAAAGAAGTGTTAATATGTGAGCACCTTTATCGCTCTGTAAAATAGATAATCTTGTGTTTTGTTGTTTGCTCGCGGAAATTTTGGAAATTAGGGAAAAGATATGTGTTAAAATCATTGCGTGATATTAGTGATGTATTTTCAAAGTCGGACAATAGTTTTGTGAAAAACTATCGATTTTCAAAAATATTGTGCCATCAATGCAATTAGCAATTACATATTAGATAAAATCAGGCTTGTCAACTTGAGGAAAAAAATCAAATTCAGAAAAAAAAAATTTAAATAGCCAGAATTACTCGGAGAACCACAAAAAAAACACCTGTTTTAATTTTTGTATAAGATTCTTATTTTATAAAATATTTTATATTTCCAACATATTTTCATTTTCTTCTAAGTTGGCAAACCTGCAAAAACTAAAGTTTACAGACTGGTAACATACCTCTGAAAGAACTCGTAAATGTTGACGACCACAGGAACAGAAAAAGGACTAATTATTGGAATCTTGGCTTTTGGAATATCGGAACTATGCTACAAGCTGGTAAAATGAATGAGATTACGGACGAACTTATAAAATACAATATGGATATCGTTGCCTTGGAGGAGCTATGATGGAAGGACTTCGGTGAAATAAAGAAAAAAGAATACATTTTATACTACAGTTGAAATGAGGTCAGGCAAAAACGGCACGGGATTTTGGATTGGACGCAAAATTAAAGAAAAAGTCATAAGTTTCGAACCCATCAATGACAGATTATGCAAGCTAAGAGTAAAAGGACAATTCAACAATGTAACGTTGATCTTAGCATACTCACCTACAGAGGACGCAGATGAAGAAGAAAAAGAGCGTTTCTATACAAAGCTGGAAGAAATCTACCTAAAAGCAAACAAATATGACACAATAGTTATTTTAGGAGATTTCAATGCAAAAATAGGTTGCGAAAGCTTTATTAAAGGCGTAGTCGGTAAGCACTCGCTCCATAAAAAATCATCTGAGAATAGCATGAGACTATGTAATTTTGCGAGCTTGACGGCAACATATATCTCGAGTACTGAGTTCCCACATAAAGACATACACAAGGGTACGTGGAAGATTCCTGGCCATCACACGAATCAAATTGACCACGCCCTGATATGCAAAAGGAGAAAAAACAACATAACTGATGTACCAAGCCTCAGAGGCCCAAATTGCGACAATGACCACTTTTTAGTAAGAGTGCAGCTCCGACATAAGCTGTCCAACGTTAACAAAATCAAAGGACCGATAAGGAAAAAGTGGAACACTGACAAATTGGCAGACACGAAAGTCAAAAGAGAGTTCCAAAATGAATAAGACAACAAAATTTCTAAAGTTAACATCTCAAAAAGCATAGAAGAGGAGTTGGAAATCTTGAAAGAAGCAATCACAACTGTAGCAAAAAACACCGTCGGAAGCGAAACAAAGAATAAAAACTCAGACTGGTTTGATGGTGAGTGTAGGAACGCAATAGCAGTTAAAAACCAAGCGAGAAAAAGCTGGCTTGAAAAAAAACCAGAGCCGCTAAAGAAATTTACATTGAGAAGAGAAGGACTGCTACGAAAATGTGCTAGAAGAAAAAACGCGAATCCTTGAAAAGTAACTTGGAAAACATTTGCGAAAATTTTACCCACAATTATACCCGAAAATTCTACAACCAAATTAAATCGGAAAAACGTGGTTTCCAACCTCGCACAAACAGCTGTAAATCAAAAAATGGTGAAATAATTACCGACCAACAAAAGATGAGCGATCGGCTGAGCACTTTAATGAACTACTAAATGTCGAGAACGTAGAAAAGAGCGCTGAAGAACACAAACAAATTAAAGAACAAAACATCACTGAAGGTTCACAATATATGCAGCCACCAACGCTAGGCGAAGTTCAAGACGCAATAAATCAAATGAAAAACCACAAGTCGCCAGGAGAGGATAATATAACCGCCGAATTATTAAAAAATGCCAGTGGAAAATATATAGAAAGAATACAACACCTAATAACGCTAATTTGGGAGCAGGAAATCTTGCCAAACGACTGGAATACGGCGCTCATAATACCGATTCATAAAAAAGGTGATTAAGTAATCTGCAAAAACTACCGCGGCGTCCCGCTCCTTAACACGACGTATAAAATTCTTGCACGAGTACTAAACAACAAACTCATAGAATACGGAAAAAGTACTAGCCGAATATCAATGCGGTTTTCGAGCAGGTAGATCAACGTCTGATCAGATCCTCGCTATCAAACAATCAATGGGAAAATGCTACGAATACAACATTGACTTACATTTACTATTTATTGATTTCAAACAAGCGTTTGACACTATAAATAAATCAAGGATTCCTGCTCTATTTAAAAGATGCGGAATCCCAGAGAAACTGATCAGAATAATAATGATAACTTTGAAAAACACGGAATCCAAAGTGATTTTGCAAGACATCACATCAGCAGCATTTTCGATACTCACCGGCGTGCGCCAAGGCGATACACTCTCCTCAACGATTTTTAATTTATTATTGTGCTATGCAATAGACGAAGTATGCGACGCCAAACGGACCGGACATATACTAAATAGAATCACTCAAATATATGCATATGCTGATGACATTACAATTGCAAGTAAAAATAAAAACGCGTTAATATCTATCCTTTCTGAGATTGAAACTGCAACAGCAAGAATTGGACTAAAAATTAACGAAGAAAAAATACATGCTTATGTCTAGAGCGAAAGACAAACCAACAGCAAAATCAATTAAGCTTGGCATATACGAATTCGAAGCAGTAAATTCATTTACATATCTTGGCTATAGCCTGGTATCAGACAATGCCATGAGCGCTACAATTGACGAAAGGATGCAGGCAGCAAACAGGTCGTTCGCATCGCTTTCAAAATTATTCAAATCAAAACTGCTTAACAGAGCCTGCAAACTGACACTATTTAAGACATTAGTACGACCTGTCATGTGCTACGGAGCCGAGACATGGACGTTGAATGAAGAAAGCAAAACGAAACTACCGATTTTTGAAAGAAAAATCTTCGGCGCGATAAATATTGGACCTGACGAATCGAGAATCAGATGGAATGACGAACTCAAGAAACTAATTCAAAGCGAAAACGTTATAAGTTTTATTAAAGCACAACGGATAAGATGGCTAGGCCATGTAGCGAGAATGGACGACACAAGGGCTCAAAAAAAAGTGCTGGATGCGAGGTCATACACAAACAGAGCGAGAGGAAGACCAAGATCAAGATGGATAGATGAGATAAACGACGACCTAATGAAACTAAGGAAACGGCTGCGAAAGACCGAGTAACAAGGAGGTGTTACGTACAGCAGGCCAAAGCTCACAAAGAGCTGTATTGCCAAATGATGATGATAACATACACTTTTCAGACTGATGTTAAAAACACCTTTTTGTTCATGGGCTTTTTTCTGTTTTTGGTACTACTTATATGTCAGAAAACATACTCCAAAAAGGAAGTACGTAAAGAATGTTAACAGATTTAAATTAACCGATGAGCATCGTTACGGCCCTATTCTCATTGTTTTTGCGTAGACTCCTCATACAAGGAAAGCTTTTGTCATCTTTGCGATTCTCGCACAAGTTGAAAGATGCGTTTATGTTACCAGTCTGTAAACATCAGTTTATGCAGGTTTGCCAATTTAGAAGAAAATGAAAATATGTCAAATATGAAATATTTTATAAACAAAATCATATACAAAAATGAAAACAGTGTTTTTAAGTGGTTTTCCGAGTAATTCTGACTATTTTTAATTTTTTTTCTGAATTTGATTTTTTCCCCCAAGTTCACAGGCCTGATTTTATTTTATACTCGTATGTATTGATGGCACAATATTTTTGAAAATCGATGATTTTTTACAAAACTATTGTTCGACATTGAAAATGGATCACTATTATCACGCAATGATTTTAATACATTTCCTTTTTGCATAGTTTTCGTTATATTCCAAAATTTCCGCGAGATATCAACAAAACGAAAGATTACCCATTTTACAGAGCGATAACAGTGCACACAAATTACAATTTTTTGTTTACAAACAAGTTAATACTTTCTCAGTAAATAATGATAAATTGTTTGCATAAGAGCTTCTCTTGTCACCGCAAAAAACCATTAACAGCCAGTTGTATGTATGTCAGGCGGTAATATACAAACAATTTTTTTGTTTGAGAATAGGTCGTTTAGTTTTGTAAACATGATGGTAATGATAAACAAAAAGTACACCAACAACAAAAAATTAAGCAAAAAGCAATAACAAAATATACGTAAAGCGATAAGAAATAACAAACAAAAAATATACATAAGTAGAACAATAACAAAATATGTACACACAAAACAACAACAGAAGCAAATACAACAGATTTGACAAAAATTTTTATAGCCACAATAGGTCAAAATTGCGACGCTTACCACACCGCCCATCGCGATGTCACACAGGCTTAACTCAACGTAACCAATTCTTTGATATTTTAACTACCGGATGGATGTGGACAATAGGTACGTGTATGCAACTACAAATGATGATTTAATGATGGTGCCTCTCACTTCAGACTCAATTCGATCTTAATTCTTTACATTTAACCAGCTTATCACTTTCGTCGCAAATACGTTAAGGCGAAAGGTGTTTTTGATTTCATTCAACGTTGGTGTATTGAATTTTATTATTTATTTATTTTATTTTAACACATAAACTTAATATATAATACTAGACATAATATACAAGTTTAACGAGCACTAGCTACTGGGGCCTTCGACTCGAGTTCTACTGAATTTAGTGTACCTTATACTACAAAAATTCTTTTTATATCTCTTGTCCATCCACTCCTCGAGTATTGCTCTTGCGTTTGGTTACCGCAATATACAGGGTGTATTTTTTAAGCCCGATAGAACTTGAAATTGTAAAAAATAACACAAATAATGAAATTATAATCAAAAATTTTTTTTATTCGAAAGACCAATACAATGGCATTAACATTTAAAAATTATTTCGGGCATATGGCCACCGCGGTTCTTCTTGACGAAGCGCATTCTGGACGTCCAATTTTGCACCACTTTTTCGAGCACCGTTGGTCATATATCACGAACAATGTTGGCCTCCAAAGCGTCAACTGTTGCTGGTTTATCAGCATAAGCCAGAAACTCGAAATCAACTTATCGCCAAATTTTGATTTCAATAAGTCGATGGCTGCGGTCGACGTATGGCACTTAGCGCCCTCCTGTTGACACCACATCTCGTCCGGATCAATGTCTTCAATATCTTCAAACAAAAAATCATTGATGTAATGGAGTCGGTAGGGTCTCTTGTGGATTGGTGTAAATCCATATACTTCAATTTGCTTATTAAGAAACCCGTTAAGCCAAAAATGAGCCTCATCGCTGAACACAATTTGCCAACGTCGGGTCAGTTGCCAACTGCTCTAGAGCCCAATTAGACGTCCAGAATGCGCTTCGTCAAGAACAGCCGCGGTTACCATGTGCCCGAAATCACTTTTAAATGTTAATACCATGTTATTTCGAATAAAAAAAGATTTCCTGATTAAAATTTAATTTTTTGTGTTCTTTTTTACAATTTCAAGTTATATCGGGCTTAAAAAAACACCCTTTATAAAGAATCAAGATCGAATTGAGTCTGTACAGGAACAGTTACTTCTGTTTGCCTTCGTGGCTTAAACTGTAATACTAATTCCCTTTTGCCATCTTACTCTGATAGGTGCATCGTAGGATAGGTCTTGGGATCACCTATCTTTTTATGCTCATAGTCGGAGAAATTAACACCCCTGAGTTATTAAATCAATTGAACTTTTGTATCCCTAGTCGCGCTACCAGAAATTTCGACCCCTTAGCCTTTAATAGATGTATTACTAACTATGCCCTACACGATCTTTTCCGAGATTTATGCACATCACATAATAAGTTCTATTCGGTTCATCTATCCTGACTGCGTTATTGTAGTTTTTATGTCTCTGAGCACACATGGTCGAAATTAGGGGCATAGCTCCCTATTTTGCAAATCAGTTTCCCACATCGGGTCAGAGACCGACTTTTAATTAAATTAAATAAATTTAGTTTTAAGTTCAATTTTAGATATTGTAAGCGGCATAGCAGTTAGTTTTTAAGTATGTAAGCAACATAGCAGTTAGCCTTTAAGTTTTAATATAAATGTAAATGCATTTGTAAGAAGCGACGACGAAAGATTAAAAAGAAATAAAATACGGCACTGATTGTTGACAGCGTGGTTCACCACGCCTAAACAAAAAAAAAAAAACAAAGTAATAAAGTAGTGTGAGAAAAAAAAGAAGAACATGTAAAATGATTGTTGCAGAACTATACGCTTATACAGCTGAAAGCGATGCGTGAATATTTCGGGATATCGATAAGTGGTACCAAAGCCCAACTTGTACAACAATTAAATCAAGTGTTGTCTGATAAGTTGAACCATTATATAGAGGGACTCGGGTTGGCATCAGGACCCAACATGGAATCCCTTCAAGAGCTTGAACACAGTATCACCATGAACCATAAAAACGAGGAAATAGAACAACAAAAACGTAGCGACGTAGTGACTGTGGCTCGTAACGGGAATTCCTCTTCAACAGACGAAGACGAGATTGTATTAAGCAAAAATGTAGTGACAAAGGAGAGTTCAAAATTAGACATCATAAAGTCAATGCAGGGTACAAAAATGCAGAACAAAACGAAGAGCACAACGCAGAGCGAAACAAGGAGCACAATGGAGATCACAATGCAGTGCGAAATGCAAAGTACAACGGAGAGCACAATGTTAAGTACACAGGAGAAAGCAATTTACGATGTCGACGGTGAGTATGCTAACACTAACAACAAAGTAGAGCGACTCGCAAAACAAAATGATGAATCAGAAGACAAAGCATACAATGACATTGAAAATTTAACAAAACCTTTGGTTTCAAAGAAAGAAGATCACAAAGTTATGAGTAAGTTCATTACCGAAAAATAATATGAACTGCTCAAAAAAGAGGTCGATCTTTAAAACGTGAAAGAGAATTATTGAGGCTCGAAAATATGCGAAGAGAAAATAGCTGCAGGACGTAAATTCGATAAACAAAAAAGTTTTTCTAATAAGAACTTTCATTTGGATCCCAGTTTGTATAGGGGTACCCCTCCTAGTAGTCCGGGGGTCTTGCAATTTTCATGGTTTATGGATATGGGTCAGAGACTTATAGTGTCCAAATTTCAGTTGACTCTTACAAATTCCAGGAGTTATTATTAGTTATTATTTTTGAATACTATAATCTGCACCGCGGGGTGGTCACTATAATACCCCAGCGTTTTCAAACAATTCTTAGTACCATTTTCTCTTTTTATGAAGAGTCTTGATCTGTTATGTTGAATATCTAAAAATGAGTTTGCTCTTTCAAAAGAGGGTTTAGTGGATGCCCATAACTTACACTTATAAGACAAGGCGTTTGTATTCAACCATCTCCTTAGAATGCAGCCCTTTTGATTATCTACAATGTTTCCCCAATCGGAGTGTTTGCTGCTAAGATCTCCAGCTATCACATAATAGTGGTTGAGATTTTGTAATTGTAGGGTATTGTATTCTGTTTCAAAAGAGCCGTTATTGTTGCCACAATGGTAATAAGCTGCAATTGCATACATAATATCGTTGTCCGACATTGGAATTTTTATAGTACAAGTTTCCAAACATTCGAAAGAATCTATTTTACTATTGTTATATATTTTGAATTATATCTTATTGTCAATTAAAATTGCGGTGCCCTCTCCTCTAATAGCATTAGCTCGATCTTTACGCACAATGTTATAGTTGGTAAAATTTAGTTTATGTCTGTAGTTTAGCTTAGTCTCATTCAATAACAAAATATCAGGATTGTGTTCATCGATAAAGTTTTGTAAATACACTCTTCTGCTTAAATTTATAAGCGAGTTAACATTAAGCGTTATAATATTAAACTCTTTTGATAAAAATTGTGTTGAGTTTCTGCTATTTTGATCCATTATTATTTCAACATTGTGAAGAGTTCGTTTACTCTAGCAACTTGTAGATTAAATTTTAGATTTTTGACTTCCAGAGTTAAATTTGTTAAAGTATTTTTAAGATCTGACATCATCGATTCCATAGTTATTTGCATATTGCCTGTAGTTGTTTGATTGACAGATTGAGCTACGCCCATGTTTTCTTCAACTGCAGAAGCGTAATTAATTTGTTTACTTGTATGAATATTGTTACTTCTTACTTTGTTATGTTGATTTTGATCTCTTCTGGCTCTAATTTTTTCTTGAAGATGTTTGTACCTCAGGCACCCTTTGTATAATGCTAGATATCCGTGCATATTACATAGCACACAGAAAATTTTTTCTTTGCTTTCATCTTTGCTTGTAATTACATTACAATCCTTGATTGCATGGTTAGCTACACATTTCACATATTTTGCTGGCAAAAAACAGTTTGCAGCACTATGTGAAGAAACCTTGACAGTTTCTGAATTGTGGTATTTCTGCTTTTTATTTATTTATTTATATGAAATGGCATTGACAAAGAAACTGTCAGCTTAAAACGAAAATAAAAGTAACAATTAACACAATTAATACAAAAATATAATATATAAATTGAAGTTTAAATTAAAGAACAATGCTTCCAAAAATGTATATTTTTACTATTTGTCGTTCTACATACAAGTGAATTACACACTTTGTGAAAATTTCAACTTCCTACCTATTACGGTTCATGAGATAGAGCAGGAGACGGACGGACGGACGGACAATGTAAGCTTAGTAATAGGGTCCCGTTAGTTCCCTATGGGTACTGAACCTTAAAAAGAGAAAAAAACAGTAAATAGGAAAAAAAAAATATGAAAAGAAATAAATAAGGAATATGAAATACCAGACTCAGACCCGATGGCGGAAATTTATTTGCAAATAGTAGCGAGCTATGCCCCTACTCACAGCCATGTGTAGTCAGAGACATATAGACTGATAAACTACAAAAATGTAGATGGTAAAGGTGATGTGACAGAATTTATTAAATGGCGTGCATAAAACTCGGAAAGGATCCTGTAGGGCATAGTTAGTAGTGCAATGCTAAAGGGACAAAACTTCTGGTAGGACGACTAGGGACACAAAAGTTTAACTGATTCAATAGTTGAGGAGAACCAACTATGAGCTTATGAAGAAAACTAATCCCAAGAGCTATCCTATGAAGCACCAAAGATGGAAGACTGATAAGAAGGAGCCTATCAGAGTAAGATGGCAAACGAGATTTAGGATTCCAGTTAAGGCCACGAAGGGCAAACAGGAGGAATTGTTTCTGTACAGACTCAATTCGAGCTTGATTATTTATATATTGCGGTGACCAAACGCAAGAGCAATACTCGAGGAGTGGACGCACAAGAGATAAACAAAGAGTCTTTGTGGTATAAGGGTCATTAAATTCAATAGATCATCGTATAATGAAACCAAAAACACTCTTCGCTTTATTTACGATATAAGAGATATGTTGGTTAAAACTCAGTTTGGGATCAAACTGGACACCGAGGTCATTAAAAGTAGAAACTCGCTCGAGTTGGACGTTTTCAATCGTGTAAGTAAACAAATGAGGTTTACACCGATGATACCTTTTAGTAACCTTTCTGAGGTATGCTTTGATTTTCTGATATTTTTCCATGTCTCATGCAAAGAGAGTTAGTTTGTTTTCCTTGTTCTTTTTGATTTTGAAATCATTTATTTTTAAGCCTTTTATAATAAATTCAATGAGCTTCTCTGTTTCCACATTTTCAATAATCATTGGTGGAACTTTTTTATTATTGTTTTTGGGTACCCTTTGATTCTCTTGATTGTTCATATTTGGATTGTCACCTTCTTTATCAGTTTCGTTCTTTGCTGGTTGGGAATTTGTTGTATTACTATTAGTTTTACATTTCACAACATGTTCAGCGAACATTGATTGAATTGATCTTGACATTTATCATCCTCTTCTACGTAAAGAAGTTCGTAGTAATTAGGTATCGAAAGCTTATCATCATGTGGGCCTTCCATGTTGTTGTTTTTTCGTTTTTTATTAATTTCGTTTACTTCTATATTTCTTATCACTTGCAAGTTGTTATTGCAATTTAAATTTTGTTTGTGAACCACAAGTTCACTTCTCGAATAATTTGATTTATTTGTTTTATTTGAATTTAATTTCTTTTTAGTAATTTGTGTATATTTCTACGGAGGTTTTTTCTTTAGGACCATAGTCCCATAAGTTAAATATTTTCTCAATTCGTTGTAACTCCATGCCGTATTATCAGTGATAAAGGGCTAGTTCTACGTCTACAAACAATTCCGATTTCTGCAAAAATAATTCTGTTGAGCAAGTAATGGTGACAACAGGCGTACCAAGAGGAAATGGTCAAGTGGAGCGCACTAACAGGTTGATATTGTCAATTATTTCAATGTCAGCGGATGATCAATCTCAATGGTTCAAACATGTTGATACAGTACAAAAAGCAATTAATTCTAATGTGCACAGCTCAATGAAGTTTACCCCGATCGAAGTAATGTTCGGCGCCAAGATGAAAAATATCGTAAGTAGTGATCTGCTAAAGCTTCTTCAAGATGAACAGGTAACTGCAACTGACAATGAGAGGCGTGAGTTGAGAGGTGATGCTAAGATACAGATTGAGAAGGCTCAGAACTTGTATTAGAACAACTTTCACAGAAGGCGGAAGAAGGAGTTCGAGTACGACTTGAATGACCTGGTTGAGGTGAAGCGGCCGCAATTCATTGCGCGGAAAACGTTGGCGTGTGAATTTATGGGTCTGTATAAAGTGGTGAAGGTCAAGAGGACCGGTCGATATGATGTTCAGTAAGCGGCAGACTTTGAAGGACCGAACAAAACGTCTACCAGTTGTGGCAACATGAAGAAGTGGAAATGTTGTGGCTTAGATGAGGAACTTGATTCATCTGAGGCAGATGAATATCAGGATGACCGAATGTAAGATGTGGTAGTCCTGGTCGGCGTGTTCAGACCTAAGTCGGGGCGCAGTAGACATAAAGAAGGCAAGGTTCTTTGAAGCTGAGTTAGTTGCTGAACAACGTTGATACAAGGCGGTCACAGTTGGAAAGTCGTGGAGATGAACATTAGCTTTAATAGTCAAATCAATACTGCTGTTAACTTTTGATGAAGCCCAAACATTATATTATATTGCACTATTAAACTTTACACACTGAATTAAAATAATTAAACAATTAACAAGCATCGACTTTACATGTATGCAAACTAGTCCCTCAGATTTTTTGAGCTAGAGAGCTGAAATTTTGCACGGAGCTTTCTTTTTATCTTTGCTGACATAATACTCAAGCACTGCAAAATTAAGTGTTCTGCGTAGTGAGAAATCGAGTCTGCTTAAATTTTGTCGGTTTTTGTATGAGCAGATCGCATTTAAAATAAGTGTTGACTGTTATTTGCGACATCTGCTCAGAATCCTTATGGCCCATTGTGATGCCTGGTTTGGGCTGCTCTTAGTTTAACTCTATACAAAAGATACATACCAATGTTATTGTCTAAACAGCCACTGTCCCAGAGCTGCATAATAGAAAATTACTCATCACTTCCATTGTTTTAAAGTTATAAATTTGAGGATACACAACTCATAGGATGATCCCCTTAACCCTCAAAACATATTTCCAACTATTGCTCCAATAGAAAACATATTAAATTTGGCGGATTTTTTGGAATTTCTGAGCTTTTTCGTGGCCCTTTGAATGCGAAAGTAATAAACACAAAATTATATTATTATTTTAAGTTTCAGAGTTTATTTAGAATAAGGAAAACAATGTTGTTAACAGCTGCAATTGTTGTTATTGTTGTGGATGATGCTTCTAATGTCGTTGTTAACGCTATTGATGTTGCTGACAAAGACTATTAACTTATATAGACTGGACAGTTCGAAGAAGAATGATGCCGTTCTCAATTTTCTCTTTCGAATAGTTTGTACGTGTTTCCAACAACAAGAACGCATGAAATTGTTGTTGGAATGTTGTCATACTCAGAAAAATGTGTGACCAATTGTTGTTGGAAATTTAAATACTCAATAATATTGAAAGGAAAACACAATTTCGAAGTTAGAATTGTCATGTCTATGGTATATATGGTCTTTGATGGAATGCTAACAGCAACTAAACTAAGAAATCACTTGTGATAGCATGAAAAGCACCTGAATTCGCAGTAAGTAAACCAACATAACAGGACTCCATTTGTACGAGCAAGACCCGCTATGATGACTGTAGAAGTGGTTTACAATGCGTTTGACTTGAAAAGCGCACCTGACAAAATGTTCTACGACTATTTATAACTTTGACTAAAACAAAAAAAAAACTTTTTTTGGGGTTTTTATACTCTTCACGCAGTGAATAGTATTATAAGTTTGTCATGAAGTTTGTAACACACGGAAGGAGACATCGGAGACCGCATAAATTATATATATTCTTGAACAGTGTGACGAGACGAGTTGATCTAGCCCGTCTGTCCATCCGTATGTATGCAAAGTACTCTCACAGTTTTTGAGCTAGAGAGCACGGAGATTTCTTTTTACCATACGCAGTACATTTGTTGGAATCAGCCGAATCGGACAACTTGGGGAGGTACCCCATACAAACCAGAAAAACTTTTTTTTTTTACTAACGATTTGAAATTTTAAAACTTGTTTCTTTTGCTTAAAAAATCCACTTTGCTTTTAAAGTATATTAAAGTGCTATGAATAATATTTTTGAACAGTAGTGCATAACGTTTAAATTATATTAAATGTTTTTGGTAATGGGTTTAATGAAAAAATAACCTCGAAAATTCTATCTGGTTTCAACCCCTTCGTCACATTTACGTTATACCTTGAATTTTATCGACGGAATAATAGTAATTCGATGTTTCGCTCAAAATAGCACGATTGTCTGCACCAGAGTGTATATATTTCGTACATAATTTTTTTCATTTTCAATAGAATTTTGATCAACTTTTCGACTTCAACATATTTTTTGTTTCGATAGTTAAGCCACTGAAGCCTTTTATTTTGGCTTGTTTATAGACACTGAACACCTTATCACGTCCCATTTTTATAGGATATTATCTAAATTCATTTAAAATACTCAAACAAATAATTAATAACTTTACTGGTTGACTGGCTCGTTGGCTCATTGGTTGTTGCGCCAAGCTGACATCCTAGAGTTCCGAGTTATTCCCGCTCAAGTCTGGTCCTCCATTCCTCCTGAGCTAAAGGCCTTTGTCGCTATTGCTCATATTAATAACTAAATTATAATTTGTAATTATAATCTTAGTTCTATATACATACAAACATACAACTTTACTGGTCCAAGTACGCTGCGCAATTGAAGCCTAAATCGTAATGTGCTACTCAAGTGAAAGAAAAAACACTAGTTTTTTTAACAAGAATTAAACAAAATACCGAAAATCATATAACGGTACATTTCTAGTGCACCGCATTGAGCTCTTAGAATCATCAAATAAAGACGAACAAAACTAATAAAAATAAGACTAACTTTGGCTATGACGAAGTTATAATCCTCTTCACGCCCTAATGGTCCAAGGGTGCTGAAATTTACATGGTTGGAGCATGATTGGATCATGGTTGGAGCATGGTTGATGGATATAGGTCCAGGCACTAGTGTCCAAAGGATCAAGTCGATAGTAAAAAAAACAAGAAATTTTTCTACTAAGAACATGCATGTGGATCCCGGTTTGTACGGGGGGTACCCCCTAGTTGTCTGAGGGTTTTGAAATTTCAAGGTGCGTGGATATGGGTCAGAAACTTGTAGTGTACAAATTTCAAGTCGATAGTATCAAAAGCCAATTTTTTTTTTTAAATAGAACGTGCATTTATTTAGTATAGGCTAAAAAAATTAATACAAAAGGTATAGTTGAAATAAAACATAGGATGAATAGGTACTTAAATGTAGTTTATTTTTTAAAAATAACATCATCTAAATGACGGCCCTCTCGAAGACGGCACTCCTCTAAACGCGATCGCAAATTTGTGAAAACTCTTGTCAATAAATCTGGGATGATTGCTGCTATTTCTCCACGGATATTTTTCTTTAGTTGACTGATGTTCCTCGGATTGTTCATGTAGACTTTATGTTTGAGGTATCCCCACAAAAAAAGATCAAGAGGCTTCAAGTCAGGGCTACGTGGGGGCCAAGGGATATCACCTCTTTTGGAAATTAGTCTTTCAGGAAACATCTGTCTCACAACCGCCATAGAGTCATTTGATGTGTGACAGGGCGTTCCGTCTTGGTGGAACCAAGTCCTCATATTCGCTATTCTTGATACTTCGTTAGTCAATTGTAGTTTTTCACAACAACATCAAATGGATGTCATTTACACAGATTTTAGTAAAGCTTTTGACGGTGTTTGTCACTTCGTACTCCTTTAAAAAACTGAATACCTTTGGTTTTCCTCCCAAGTTAGTTAGCTGGATTATATCCTATCTAACTTCCAGAACCCAAAGAGTTATTTTTAAAACAGTTATATCTAAGACTATTTGTTTAACTTCTGGTGTCCCTCAGGGTAGCCACCTTGGCCCATTATTATTCAATATTTTTATAAACGATTTGCCATCTGCCATAAAACATTCTAACGTCTTAATGTACGCTGATGATATTAAATTATGCTTATCTATTTTATCTCCGGTCCAACAAATGTTTCTTCAAGAAGATCTTGATTCCTTATCTCAGTGGCGCGCCAAAAATTATCTTTCGCTTAATTGTGACAAATGTAAAATAATGTCCTTTTACCGTAAAAATTTTATTGTAAAAGCTATGAACGTGTCACACAATTCAGTGACTTGGGTGTGTTGATGGATCCAAAGCTGCATTTTGGGTCGCATATTTCTTGTGTCACATGTAAAGCTAGAGGTGTCTTAGGATACATTGAACGTTGGTCTAAAGAGTTTAATGATCCTTACACCACCAAATTATTATTCACTTCTTTGGTTAGGCAAATACTTGAATATGCTTTATGTATATGGAATCTACAGTTTAAAAAGTATAGTGATAGTATTGAGTCTGTTCAAAAGCAATTCTTGCTTTTTGCAATGCGTCACTTACACTGGGATCCCAATATAAACCTTCCACCTTACCAAAGCCGTCTTAAACTAATTCGCCTCCCAAAATTATCCAGTCGAAGAACGACTCTTGGTGTCACATTCTTGCACAATCTAATTGTAGGCAGCATCTTTTCCCCTTCCTTGCTTGGTAGTATTAAATTTAATGTTCCTTCTCGGGTTAGAAGGAATTATTCTCCTATACTCGTTAGTACATGTAAGACTACTTATTTGCAGCATGATCCTTTTCGTGTTTTATGTCAATCTTACAATCTACACTATAACCTTGTATCTAATTCTATTTCTTCCTATCATCTAAAATATAATCTCTTAACTCTCCTTAACATATATTATTTTAACTATTTAACTTAATTTCGCACGCTTTATTTAAATTTCCCTTTATGATTAGTATAAATGGCTGATGACATTAGGTCTGTAGCCGTATAGTAGTCAATTAATTTGTAGTGTATGACTACTAACTCCAGTAGTTCAGTACCGAAGTGACTTGTTTTCGATACCCAGTCTTGTTCGGTTTTTAATGGACCCCAGATCGCGCGGGAAAGTGGCGTGGAATAGAAAGTGTAAAATAAAAATTAAATTATAATAATGAATTAACCGGATAATTCAAAAATTTTTTGAGTGGTTTTTTTTTCTATAACAACTCAATTCGTCAAACAGTTTTTGGTTGAGTGCAGGCGCAGCTCATACAATTTGCCCTCGAACCACAACAATTCAGTATTGGTTGCATTGGTTACATGTTGTGTTTGAGTATTACTCACTACTGCTCTAAAGCATTCCATCCACATACGAATTTGTTCGTCGAATAAATATTAATTAACCCACGAACATTACTCACGAACATCATTTGCTATAAAATTTCGGCGAGTAAACATGAAAGAATGGCAGAAGAAAGTAATGCGGGAGTCACCGCTTTGCTCCACCGCCAACCTTCGCCACTACCATGCACCACTGCCGCGTTTCAGGCTCGACAGAGAGAAAAGACTTTTTTTTGATAATATGTATTACGAATGATATTTGTATAAAAATAAATGAGCCAAGTGTGAGTCGGAATCGCACACGGAGGGTTCCGTACCATAGTACATTTTTTGCTTAAATTATAAAATTATGTTTATATTTAATAGCTTAAAAATATACTACAATTAACAGCTCAAAGTATACAACAAAAAACCAAAAATTCTTAAACAAAAGGTTAAATTAAAGAACAATGCTTCCAAAAATGTATAATTTTAGTATTTGTCATTCTACACACAAGTGAATTACACACTCTGAAAATTTCAACTCTATACCTATTACGGTTCATGAGATAGAGGAGTAGACGGACGGACGGACATTGTAAGCTTGGTAATAGGGTCCCGTTAGTTCCCTATGGGTACGGAACCCTAAAAAGAGTAGTAATAAAACAGAAAGTAATAGTAATGGTCGTGTTTGTGATTTGTTTGGGTATTTGTAGGCATATGTGTACGCTAAGGTATTTTCTTTTTGGATTGAGTGCTCCGGGTTTTGAAGGTTCTGCATTTAAATATAACTCGCGCAGTGAGTTTAATTTTTTGTCACCATTTGCATATTACATTCCTTATCAAATTGTTGGTACTATTTTAATGGTTTGTCCCATGATCTATTGCGCAAATGATTATTTTTATACTCCTCCTTTTTATTTTGCCACAATTCTGCCTTATTTTGGACGCTTTCGATTTTTTTATTTTGAAAGCGTAAAGAATTGACTTTATAACACTAATTTTTAAATTTTCAATGCATTTTCACTTTGTGTTCAACACTAAATGCGTGTTTTTCAGCGTTTTAATACACTGATGATACTTATTTACTAAAAAATTATATTAAGCGAATTTTAAGAGCGTAACAAATCAAATTGACGTCACCTTGTTTTCTTACACCATGGATAGAACCATTTCTATTCTATGCGAACAAAACGACGAACACTAAATTCTGTCGCGAACACGTTGAACATCTTTTCGAACACAACAAGTTAGACGAACTAATTCGCCTGTGGATGGCCTGCTTAAGTAGTTTGGGTGCGGCCACGCAGCTATCTATTGTGTATCAATCATCTAGTCGATATCGTAAACAAATATAAAGTTAGACTGACTCATAGCAAAATGCACGAGTCGCTCGGCTTGATGAATATTTTGACGATAGCCTTGATGTGATCGTCATTCTTTTGAGCTTTTTTCAACTGTACAACCAAATTTGTTGACGCCACGAACACATCTTATGGATAACGATTTAGGTGGTCAACGTGTTTCAACTTCTCGCTCTATCTCCAAATTGAACTCTTGCAAATACAACACCCACTGCGCCACTTCCCTTGGCACGTCCTGTTTATTCATCGTCTGCTTGAAAGCATCGGACTTTTGTTGGACGTTCTTCATCTCGTTGATATTCAGCCGTTCGTGGATGTCAAACTCCACTTTCAATTCTTTGTATGTTTTAAAGCGCAGCATTGCACATTTATATTCATTCTTTATGTCTAGACCATTCACTACATGATTAATAACTGCTGCATTCTCTACGTCGTCGACCGCAACGATTTCTTTCATATGCAGTAAGTACTCAGAAATCGTACTCATCTTTCTTCTTTCTTGCAGTCGCTTATTAATGTCTGCACTATTAACACTACATGTGAACTCTTCTTCTAATACATCCTTCAGCTCATCATATTCACAGACACTTTCTGACTCCAAGAAAAATTTTGCAGGGTCAGACATCTTGCCTCTCGCTTGAACATATTTTTGCTTTGTTGTTCTTTGTTCTTTTTTTACGCCTGTGTGCGCTTCATTGTTGCTTTGTATAGACGATTTTGTTTATATTTTGCCTGGCTAATCCATGAGGCAGATACAACAATTTTTATTTGAAAATTTTATCATATAAGTTATGGTACAGCTATTTGCACTTCATTGACCTTTAATACATAGATAGATAATATCTTTTACAGTACCTCTCTATCGTATGCAGTTACGAAGAGTAGAAATTACCAGATAGAGAAATGCTGTGAAAGTTATTATCTAAGCTTTCCAAACGGCACTTGCATGTGCCTTAGAATTAAGTTTACTTATTAGTCTTGTTAGATTTATTTTAGTTGGTCTTAATCTTGAACTCGAGGAGCTAGCACGAGCTAGCTACTCCAATTAAATAAAAAAAAATAATAACTAAAAAAGGGAATTTTCCTTTGGTGCGCAAGGAGCCACCATAAAAAATTATCAATCAATAATTGTATTAGTGCGCACGAGTGGCACTAGTAAAATTATTGATCCTCTAAATAACTGGCGCCCAACGTGGTGCACGCGAAAAAGTACGTGCGGAAAATTTCATAAGTTAAAAAAATAAAATTTTAAGAACTGTGCTGTGTTTGCTTTTGAAACTAAAACTCCGTTTTGACATCACTTTCATCATAATCTGAATAAAAATAAAACACTATCGAAAACGAATCAAAAAACATATAATCAATCAACTGAAATAAAATACCACAAAAAAATAAATAAAAAACAAAAATTAATTAAAATAGTAAAATACTTCAACAAAACAAAAAATAAAGAAAATATAAAAGCTCAAAAAGAACAAAAGTCTAGGAGAAATTTATTCTAAACAGTTTTAAGGCTAAAATAAAAATGTGTTAAATGAAAATAGAAATCTAAACAATTTTAAGGTGAACAAAACAAAAAAGAACGGAAGACAGAAGATTAAAATACCGAAGGCGGCATCCCTCCACTGCCGAGTCGGCATCATTCAAACGAGTGTGTGTGGGTGCATAATGTGTTAGTGCTAAATCTATGAACAAACGACGCAAAAGCGAATGAATGGAAATAGCGCGAACACATGAGAAATCCCCAAAATATGCATAAATGTGTGTGTTAGTGTGCTAAGCCAAGCTTAAAGTTTAACTTAAATAAAACATAAATTCAAACTGAAACTTAACCAATCCAAAACTACTAGAAACGCTGTGAAATTAACTCGTCAATACTCAATAATAAATCAATAAAAACAAACAACATCTGCTACATCATAAAGTCAACAACAGTCAACAACGGATACCAACAATTAATAACGATCTACAACAGTCAACATCAACTAAAAACAGTAAACAACAGTTAGCAACAGTTTCCAACGATCTACAACATTCAGCAACAGTTAACAATAGCTAACGACAGTTAACAACGGTCACCAACATTCAACAACAACTAACAACAGTCATGAACAGTTAGCAACAATTAACAATAGTTAGCAACAGTCATCAACAGTTAGCAACAGTTAGCAACAGTCAGCAACGGTTAACAACAGTTAACAACGATCTACAACAATCAACAAGAACTAACAACAGTCATCAACAGTTAGCAGCAGTCAACAACAGTCAACAACTGTTACCAACAACGATCTACTACATTCAGCAACAATTAACAACAGCTAACAGCAATTAACAACGGTCAACAACAGTTACCAATAGTGCACCAGGGAACAGCATCACAACAGTCAGCAGCTACAGCAAAGATTAGGCCACACAATTCACGTAAGTCAAAATTTTATATTTTTGTGGCAAATTATTCTATTAATAAAATAAAGTGAAAAAAAGGAAATAGAAAAATACAAATAAATTTAAATCTGCTAAAAGGGTGAATTTATGAGTGTCAACGAAAAAGAGCTAGACTTTAGTAAGTTATCATTAGCGGTGGAACCCTTACCAAACACCATGCTGTCTTTAGCACAGGTTAGGGAGCTGATCCAGCTTGAATTGAGTTACCAAAAGACAGAATTTGATAGAGAACTTCAAAAGATTAGAGAGGAATTAAGTAATGCATCAGGGAGTGCGGCTGTAAAAATCGAAATGGTAAAAATAGTGCCTGGGATAAAGTGTGAAGAAACGCTGGATATAGTCAAGACCTTGCCAGAGTTTCATGGGCAGATGGAGACATATGTTTCTTGGCGGGAAGCCGCACACAATGCCTATGAAATTTACAAAAGTTTTGATGGAAGTTTAAAACACTTCCAAGCTGTAGCCATTATCCGTAATAAAATTCGTGGCGCAGCTAATACAGTTCTATCCTCTTTTAACACTGTTCTGAACTTCGAAGCAAGATTGGATTTTACGTATGCCGACAAGCGTCCTTTATACTTAGTGGAACAGGAGCTCTCTACTTTGAGACGTGGTTCCCTATCAGTGATAGAATTTTACGATGAGGTAGAAAAGAAGTTGACCTTGCTCACCAACAAAACAATCATGTCTTATAATGCGGGCATGGCAGAATCAATGAATGAAAAGTAGAGGGCGGATGCCCTTAGGGTATTCATATCCGGGCTTAAGAAACCCTTGTGCGATATTCTATTTTTGGCCCGACCGGATGATTTGCCATCAGCATTAGCAATCGCAACCTGGAGGGCAACAATAGAAGAAATATATATAGAAACAATAATAGCAATAATAATGGTCAACAAATTATTATGCGAATAATGACAATAATAGATTAACAACGGCAACAATAGGCAAGGTAATAACATCCCAAATGGTTCTGGGAGAAATAATTCGGTAAAACAAAAGAACCCTCATTTTTTTAATAATAACCAAAATAAAGGCAACCAAGGTCAACAGCGAAGAGATTTTCAGCAACCTGAGCCAATGGACATTGATCCTGCCACATCACGATTTAGGTTGCAACCCTCTCTTAATTATGGTCAACATCAGGGGAACAAAAGCGTCAAGCAGGATCTGATCGCGCCACTGACCCAAAAATCCAAAGGGTCAATCATTTAGATCAGGAAGTACTCGAATTACTGACTCTGTCTGATCTGTACTCAATATGAATCTTTGACGGAGGAAACTGATGATGTTAATTTTGTAAGGGCAAAATCCCTCCTCTCCTGGATTCCCGGGACTATAGGGGGGGGGGGGGGGCAACAGATTAGATTACTTATAAATACGGGGGAATTAAGAATTATCTTAAGCCTTTGTCTGCCTTGAAAGGTATTTAACCGGTCGATAAGGTCTTTTCGGTTAAGTCCATTCATGGCTTACCAACAATTAAGGAGAACTGTAAGGTAAATAATTTTGGTAGTATAGCAGATTATTTTATATTGCCAAGTTTATCACCGTTTGACGACATAGTGGGATTGAACTTCATTACAGAAAATGGAGTGAAAATTGCCCTTGCAAATGACACACTCATATGGAAAGCGGGGTGTGAGAAATTACATTATGTTGGTCATCTTCAGGCTTGGTCAGAAACAATACCAAATGATATAAAACAAGCATTCCAGGGAATGATACAAAAGGTAGCGGGAGTCTTTGACTACCCTAATGAGGCACTTCCTTATAACATAGCTTCGATTCGTACTAAGGACAAAGAGCCGTGTTATTCAAAGTCCAATCCGATAGCTTTCAAGGATTTTGTTAAAAGACCGCCTTTTCAATCTTTAATGGCAAATACGAGTTTTTTCGGTTACCCTTTGGACTTAAAAATGCACCAATCATTTTTCAAAGGGCCATCGATGATGTTCTCAGAGAACATCGGAAGATATTGCTTCGTTTATATTGATGATGTGTTAATTTTCTCTGAAGAGATGTATCAACATGTAAAGCATGTGGAAGCTATTCTCAGCAGTCTTTTCTCTGCTAACATGCGAATGTCAATCGAAAAGCCTATGTTTTCCAAAGAGGAATTAGTTTATTTGGGATTTACGGTGTCCGCAAAGGGTATTAAGTCGTGTCCAGAGAAGGTGGAGGCAATAAAGAATTTTCCACAACCAAGGAATTTGGACAGTCTGAGGTCCTTCCTTGGAATGCCCGGTTACTATAGATGCTTCATAAAGGATTACGCAAAGATAGCGGGTCCTTTGACTAATGTCCTCAGAGGTAAAAATGTGTAAGGCATCGCAATCAAAGAGGATACAATTATCCTTTGATGCAAAACAGAGTGAGGCGTTTGAAAATTAAAGCGAATACTAGTCTCAGATGGTGTTATGTTAGCTTATCCGGATTTTCGTAAACAGTTTGATCTCACAACAGATGCATCGTCTTACGCCCTAGGTGCAGTGTTGTCCCAGGAGAGTAGGCCTATTACCATGATATCAAGGACACTAGAAAAGAGGAAGGAAAATTTCGCTAACAACGAACGGGAGTTATTGGCCATAGTTTGGGCCCAGACAAAATTAAGATATTACTTGTATGGGGCAAAGTCTAAAAATATTTTTACTGATCACCAGCCCCTTACATTCGCGGTTTCTGATCGAAATCCCAATGCTAAAATAAAGAGATGGAAGGCCTTTATTGAGGAGTATAACGCTAAACTTCATTACAAGCCAGGAAAGGAAAATTTCGTTGCCGATGCCCGACAGTGTATCAACGCTGTAGAAGAGGTATCTGCTAATGTGAAAAGAGCTTAGGAGCATGAACTCATAACCCATAATCATAACCGTGTTGCACGTGCCTTCGATGTAGGAGATAGGGTTTTGATTAGATCAAACCGTCGCCTAGGGAACAAGGTAACTCCGTTATATGTAGAAGGTATAGTGGAGGAGGATTTGGGATCCCCCGTTAAGGTTAATAGCAGAATGGTACATAAGGATTATTTGAGATAGTTTAATGTTGTTGGGGAAGTACTTTCTTTCAAATTCTCTTATTTTATAGCATAGGTTGGAGTTATTTCAACTGTCACAAAAATTAAATTTTTGGCAATATATTGTGGAAAAATGAGTCATTATTATTGTTATTTTGTGTTTCTTTTGTTTATTATGAAATTAATTTATTTAATTATCTATCCTGTACTAAGTGTTAATCTATAAGAAAGGGGAATGAAGTTGCGTGTGAGGTCCGTGGACGTCCCTCTATAAGAGGGGGAGCAGTTATGCTACAGCTATTTCCAATTCCTTGCCCTGAAATACAAGTTATGATACAGCTATTTGCACTTCCTTATCCTTCAATACAAGTTATGGTACAGCTATTTGCACTTCCTTGACCTTTGATACATAGGTAGATAATATCTTTTACAGTACCTCTCTATCGTATGCAGTTACGAAGAGTAGAAATTACCAGATAGAGAAATACTGTGAAAGTTATTATTTAAGCTTTCCAAACGGCTCTTGCATGTGCTTTAGAATTAAGTTTACTTATTAGTCTTGTTAGATTTTTTTTAGTTAGTCTTAATCAATTCAATTCAATTCAATTGAATAAAAAAAGATAATAACTAAAAAAGGGAATTTTCCTTTGCTGCGCAAGGAGCCACCAAAAAAAATTATCAACCAATAATTGTATTGGTGCGCTCGGGTGCCACCAGTAAAATTATTGATACTTTAAATAATTTATATACAAAAGAAGGTTCTGAAAAAATACTCCAAAAAAAGATTTGACGAAACATTTGACAATGCACCTATGATATTAGGTGGAGACTTCAATATTGGCTTTGGACATGATAAAAATATACCGTTACTTGAATTTTTGAATCAAGCTTTATATTTGACTATGTCCAATGATCGAAAACTCAGTACTACTACAGTATAAAACGACGATCGATGCGGTATTGTCACGATACTTCAATAAATGTCAGTAAATCATTTTTCTTACTTACTTCAGTTATCATAAGCCTATTGTATCCTTGTTAGGACCTAATGAATGTATATAACTGTTGTTCGGAGTGCGGATACTTCAATTAATATGAAAATTCAAAAAAAGGAACCATTGTTATTTCATAATTTTGTTTTCACTTCGGTCGGCAGTCCCATGATTGCCTATCTTTTTTTTTTAACTAATGTTGTGTCCTTGAGCAAAGCAAAAAGGAAGAAGGCAATGGTAAAAATGAGACCCAAATAATGCGCAAGGTATTTTGCACAGAAAACAACCCCTACATTTTGAAGATCAATGGCATGTCATATGAATCTACACGACTACGCAATAAATAATGAACAAATGCAAACAAACGCGCATATATGTACGTACTTCGCAATGCGAAAATCGGATACATAAAAAAGTACCGAATAGCTTAACTCATTCACAGAGTCAAACGGTTTGAAACACTCGTTCGGTCATTTCGTTCCGCTTTGACAATGAGACACATACACAATGCTGAGTCAAAAACTCAATCACTCATTACTCACGGTTTTTTTCACTCAAATTTTTAAGTGACTACGATGCTATTCTGGGTAACGACTAATTTGAGTAGAATCAAGCAGATCTCTATTCCGTACCCAAAGGGTGAAATCGGGACCCTATTACTAAGCCTATGCTATCCGTCCGTCCATCACAGACCTCTATTTCATGAACCGCAATAGGTAGACAGTTAAAATGTTCACAGAGTGTGTATTTCTTGCCGCTATAACGACAAATAATAAAAAAATCCAACGCAAAAGTCGGAACATCTGAATAAAGGACTAATTACAATTGAAGCCACTGGTAGAAGAAGGGGTTAACTCACTTTTTTCAAAAACAATTTTTTCCTTCTTTTAATATTTCCATCTTATCTGATTTTGTTTTAGATAAGAAAAAAGTCCACATCTGATATTTAAATTGTTAAAATTTAATTTTGCCTGGAACAAATCATCTGGGATTATGTGTTTAATTATTCCAAGAAGGTGTTAACTCAATAAATTTGAGTAAAAAATATTTGTTAATAGTTGCTCGAAAAATAGAAAAAACCCGGTTTTAGAGTCAAAGTATAGACAAATTATTAATCAATCCTTCACATTGGGCTTTGGAGTGCCAAGAAGCGACAACTGCTTTCAATTGGGTCATGAAGGTGTTAACTCCAGGTTGCTTCCCTACCAAAAAAAAAAATTCTTTCTACAAGATATCTTTATCTCCATCTTCTTTGTCGCAAACTCTGCAGTTGTCGCTTCATGGCGACTCCAAAGCTCAATATCAGATGTGGACTTTTTTCTTATCTAAAACAAAATCAGATAAGATGGAAATATTAAAAGAAGGAAAAAATTGTTTTTGAAAAAAGTGAGTTAACCCCTTCTTCTACCAGTGGCTTCAATTGTAATTAGTCCTTTATTCAGATGTTCCGACTTTTGCGTTGGATTTTTTTATTATTTGTCGTTATAGCGGCAAGAAATACACACTCTGTGAACATTTTAACTGTCTACCTATTGCGGTTCATGAAATAGAGGTCTGTGATGGACGGACGGACAGCATAGGCTTAGTAATAGGGTCCCGATTTCACCCTTTGGGTACGGAATAGAGATCTGCTTCATTCTACTCAAATTAGTCGTTACCCAGAATAGCATCGTAGTCACTTAAAAATTTGAGTGAAAAAAACCGTGAGTAATGAGTGATTGAGTTTTTGACTCAGCATTGTGTATGTGTCTCATTGTCAAAGCGGAACGAAATGACCGAACGAGTGTTTCAAACCGTTTGACTCTGTGAATGAGTTAAGCTATTCGGTACTTTTTTATGTATCCGATTTTCGCATTGCGAAGTACGTACATATATGCGCGTTTGTTTGCATTTGTTCATTATTTATTGCGTAGTCGTGTAGATTCATATGACATGCCATTGATCTTCAATATGTAGGGGTTGTTTTCTGTGCAAAATACCTTGCGCATTATTTGGGTCTCATTTTTACCATTGCCTTCTTCCTTTTTGCTTTGCTCAAGGACACAACATTAGTTAAAAAAAAAAGATAGGCAATCATGGGACTGCCGACCGAAGTGAAAACAAAATTATGAAATAACAATGGTTCCTTTTTTTGAATTTTCATATTAATTGAAGTATCCGCACTCCGAACAACAGTTATATACATTCATTAGGTCCTAACAAGGATACAATAGGCTTATGATAACTGAAGTAAGTAAGAAAAATGATTTACTGACATTTATTGAAGTATCGTGACAATACCGCATCGATCGTCGTTTTATACTGTAGTAGTACTGAGTTTTCGATCATTGGACATAGTCAAATATAAAGCTTGATTCAAAAATTCAAGTAACGGTATATTTTTATCATGTCCAAAGCCAATATTGAAGTCTCCACCTAATATCATAGGTGCATTGTCAAATGTTTCGTCAAATCTTTTTTTGGAGTATTTTTTCAGAACCTTCTTTTGTATATAAATTATTTAAAGTATCAATAATTTTACTGGTGGCACCCGAGCGCACCAATACAATTATTGGTTGATAATTTTTTTTGGTGGCTCCTTGCGCAGCAAAGGAAAATTCCCTTTTTTAGTTATTATCTTTTTTTATTCAATTGAATTGAATTGAATTGATTAAGACTAACTAAAAAAAATCTAACAAGACTAATAAGTAAACTTAATTCTAAGGCACATGCAAGAGCCGTTTGGAAAGCTTAAATAATAACTTTCACAGTATTTCTCTATCTGGTAATTTCTACTCTTCGTAACTGCATACGATAGAGAGGTACTGTAAAAGATATTATCTACCTATGTATCAAAGGTCAAGGAAGTGCAAATAGCAGTACCATAACTTGTATTGAAGGATAAGGAAGTGCAAATAGCTGTATCATAACTTGTATTACAGGGCAAGGAATTGGAAATAGCTGTACCAATTTTGTTTAAAATACACAACCACTTACAGACTAGTCGGCGTCATTTGCTGCACTCATTATCTTGTACGACTGCGGCGTTGCACTCAAAACAAACAAAATGAATGATTCGAATTAATTCGAATGTCTCGATTGTCTCGGCAGTGCCGATGTATATATTTCGTTTTGCACGCTATTTCATTCTAACTCATTTCACAGAATGAGACAACTTTCGAACTCAAAACACAGTCGCATTCATCTTCATTCATTTCGTATTTCGCTCTCATTCAATTCAATTCAATTCGAATTCATTCTATTGGACTTCAGTTGTGAGTGAAGCCATGCAGCTGTCTAGTTAACATCCACTTTACCTGCACGTGGGTATGTGTGTTTGCAAGCATCACGCAAATTTTTCTTTTCTTTTGGAAGCAATGTTTCGCAATTTTCAAATGTTGCCATCTAACTTCGGCAACTTTTTAAAAGAAGTGTGTGAAAGCAATAAATTTTGTATGAGGAATGAATGCAACAAGTGCATTAAAGACATTACAGATGCTCTTGTGCCTTTAATCTACATTAATAAGTTTGAAGAGCTTACTGAATGGGAGCATTGGAAATTCGTTGATAAGCGTATTGTCCTTAGTCATACGAAAGGACCAATAACTGATTTAATTAACGAATTGTAATATGAGTTACCTTCCTTCAAACTGCACACTTATATTAAAAGAATCCAACAAAAATACTTTCAAGACCGAAAAATGTCTATTAAAAAAGATAAAGTTTTCTGCAAGTCGATTTTGCGGAAAAGTATAGGCTCCTCACTCAAAATGAAATTCAGTCCGCCCATTTCAGTTACTCCCAAGTAACCATTTTTACTAGTGTTGCATGGTTGCACAATGCCACAAGATGCTTTGTTATCACGAGCAATGAACTGTCACACAATTAAATTGATGTTTATTGCTTCCTTAAGTTAATTGTTAAGAAACTTAAAAACAAAAATCCTATTTCAAAGTCGTTTATATTTTCTAATGGATGTGCAAGTCAATTCAAAAACAAATTTATTTTGAGTAGTATACCCTATTTTAAAGAAGAATTTGATGTGAGCCGCTTTGAATGTATTTTTTTTTTGCAACTGCTCACGGAAAAGGTGCAGTAGACGGAATTGGAGCTGTTGTGAAAAGAAAAATTTGGCAGATGGTTAAAGCTCAAAGTCTTTTTCATAATAACGCCCACGACTTTTATAAATTGGCAAAAATGCATATAAATGGCATTTGTATTTTATATGTAAGCAGTAGATACATAAAAAATACAACTGGTTTTCTTTTGGAGAGATGGGCTAACATAAAGAGCATTCCCGGAATTAAAAGCAACCATTATTTTTCAACATGTAATGAAAATGTGCTCGAAATAGCACTCATCGAAACAAAATATTCATGTATAAACTTAAATTTTGCATTAAGAAATTTTATTAAAAAATAATATAAACAGTTTTGTTAAAATTTGTTAAAATAAATTCAATTGTGTTTATTTATATGCTACTATTTAACGTGCGTCACGTAGCGTGCGTCACAAAGAGTTTACGGCTTTTGATAAAAAACGACAACATTTTTTGGCTGCAAATAAGATGTTTTAGAATTCTCTTATTATTATTATTATTTCTTTTAGGTATTAGATTTTGTGTATGCAAAATTCGCTAAAAATTACGAAAACACACATCAACTGTCAAAGTTACTTCCACTTTTTGTAGCGTGCGTCTCAAAACTTTCTGATCAATTATTTCGCAACAAAGACCTGTTAAAAAATTATGTCTTATGCCATTCGAAACTACACTTATATCCAAAAATGTGTACGATTGTAGCGTTCGTCACTCAGGATTTACTCATTTATCAAATTACCAAGGATTAGCTAAACTCAGCACTATTCCGAAGTCGTTTGAACATATTATCACCGATGAGGTGCAGCATTTCGTTCTTCCTTTATTAAGTACTTCACAACACAGTTTCACCAAGAAGCGTTCAACTACAACCAACTTATTAGAATTTACTTCGTTGGTCAATTGTAGTTTTTCACAACAACATCAAATGGATGTCATTTACACAGATTTTAGTAAAGTTTTTGACAGTGTATGTCACTTCGTACTCCTCAATAAACTAAATACCTTTGGTTTTCCTCTCAAGTTAGTTAACTGGATTACATCCTATCTAACTTCCAGAACCCAAAAATTTATTTTTAAAACAGCTATATTTAAGACTATTCGTGTCCCTCAGGGTAGCCACCTTGGCCCATTATTATTCTATATGATCATAAACGAAAAAATTCCAACGTCTTAATGTACGCTGAAGGATGTTAAATTATGCTTATCTATTTTATCTCCGGTCCAACAATTGTTTCTTCAAGAAGATCTTGATTCCTTATCTCAGTGGCGCGCTAAAAATTATCTTTCGCTTAGTTGTGACAAATGTAAAATTTTGTCTTTTTACCTTAAAAAATTAATTGTAAAAATTTACCACATTAATGATCACACTCTAGAACATATGGGTTCCACAGTTTAAAAAGGATAGTGAGTATTGAGTCCGTTCAAAAGCAATTTTTGCTTTTTGCACTTCTTAACTTACACTGGGATACTAGTATTAACCTTTTATATTACCAAAGCCGTCTTGAATTACTCCGCCTCCCGAAATTATCCAGTCATAGAACAACTCGTGATGTCACATTTTTGCATAATCTAATTGTAGGCAGCATCTTTTCCTTGCTTGGTACTATACATTTTAATGTGCCTTTTCCGGTTACAAGATATTATTTTCCTATACTTGTTGGTACCTGTAAGACTACTTATTTGCAGCATTATCCATTTCGTGTTTTAAGTCAATCATACTATCTATACTACGACCTTGTTTCTAATTCTATTTATTCCGATCAGTTAAAATCTAAACTATTAACTCTTCTTAACACATAGCATTCTATTAACTGATTAACTTAATTTCGCACACTTTGTTTTAAATGTATCTTTATAGCCCATGATTTTTAGTATAAATGGCGGATGACGTTATGTCTGTAGCCGTATAGTAGTCAATTAGTTTGTATTGCAAGTCTACTAACTCTAGTAGTTCAGTACCGAAGTGACTTATGGTCGATACCGGTTTTTAATGGTCTTCAGCTCGCGCGGTCTCTGGGGGGGAAATTACCGTTCAAATTTCAAAGAACTCAATTTCTATTCATTCCAGATTTTGCGATGACTTTAAATAAATCCCAAGGTCAAACGTTTCAAAACATTTCTGTTTTGTTGAGACAGCCTGTGTTTAGTCACGGACAATATGTTGTATATGTATATGTTGCCGCCAGTAGAGTTCTATCATTCAATGGATTGCGATTTTATATTTCTGAGACACCAGATCAAGGCCATTTATCACGTGATAGTAAAGTTTTCACAAAGAACATTGTTTACAAAGAAGCTATTAGCACTTAAAATACAAATACTTTTTTCTAGAATTCGGTCGATTGTGCGTCTAGTTTTTTTTAAATTGTATATAATTACGGTAAATAGACAATAGAAAAACAAAGAGAAGAAGTGAAGAAATACACAAGCAAAATAAAAATAATATAAAGGTTGACGGCCCATATGTATGTTTTGTGAGAGTGTTATTACTAAATCGAATTGTGCGAATATTATTTCAAATTTTCTGTTGTTGGTATACATAAGTATCTCGCATCTGACAACAAATCGAAATAATGTGCTTCAATGAAGGGAATTGACCCGAATTTAACCCAAGCAATACCCTAACAAAATGAAGAGTATAAAAACAAAATTTTATTATTCTGCTGAGGTGGTACGAAATTCGCAGGGTCACATTTATTTATTTATTCAAAAATATATGACAATTTACTGTCAACAAAAAATATAAGTTTTCAATAATACAATATTTGCTAAGTAGCTAGCTATGCCCCTACTCATAGCCACATGTGGTCAGAGACAGACATCCAAAATTGTAACGGCCAGGTTCAATCACGGTGGATGGAGCAGCGTAGGTGATCCAGAACCAGAGCATTGGTAGCGTTTGGCGAAATCTCAGGAGAAAGAATGTGATATAGTTTGTTATAATTTAAACATAATACACGAAATGGATCGTGAGGAGCAAAATTAGTTATGCACATACTAAGAGCAAGAGGGTGAAATTTCTAGTGGTACGACTAGGGACACAGAAACTAAGTTGACTCAAAAGCAACGACGAATCAACAATATCAGTAATACGTTTGTGAAGAAAGCTTATACCTTAAAGCTTAGATCAATAAGAAGAAGAAAGATCAATAAGAAGAAGCCTGCTGGAGTATGAAGGGAAAGGAACACTAAGGTTCCAATTTAAACCACGAACTGCAAAAAGACTCAATACGGTCTTCATGTATTCTGTATTGAGGGCTCCAGACGCACGAACAGTATTCGAGTACTGGGCGGACAAGGGAGATGAAAAGAAGCTTAGTAGTGAAGACATCATTAAATTCTTTAGACCATCTTTTAATAAATCCAAAAATACTTTTAGCTTTATTAAAAGTTGAAGAAATGTGATGGGTTAAATTGTGTTTAGAGTCAAAAATTACTCCTATGTCACTGAAGGTGCAGACACGCGCCAGTGGATTGTTGTTGATCGTGTAAGAAAATAAATGAGGCTACCGGCAATGAAAAGTCATAAACTTGTATTTTGCGCAGTTTAACTCTAGAAAATTGCATAAACACCAAGAATGCAGTGAAGTTAGATCCTCTTGCAATCTGACTTGCGAAAAGATAAAATGAAAAGGCAAAGTTTGACATAATCAGCATACATCAAAACTCGAGAGTAATTCATGGAAAGAGGACGATCATTTATGAAAAGGATAAACATTAATGGGCCAAGATGGCTTCCCTGAGGAACGCCAGAAGTCACATCCACTGGGCAGGAAAGAGTGGATTTAAATAACACTTGCTGAACTCTATTTCTTAAATATGAAGAAATCCAACAAAGAAGATCTTGTGGGAAACATAAAATATCCAGTATAAGTAAAAGCAGATCACGATTAACGGAATCAAATGCCTTGCTGAAGTCAGTAAAAATGTCATCAGTTTGAAATTTTTCGTTGAAACCAAGGTTCACCAAAGATGTAAATTCAAGCAAGTTAGTAGTTGGTGATCTATTTTTTACAAAACCATGTTGACACGGAGAAATAATAGACAGTAGTTGATGTGAGCATTTTTTCGAACAACTTTGGGATTTGCGAAAGTTTGGCAATACCTCTATAATTTAATATGTCAGCTTTGTTACCTTTTTTATGTAGCGGAACAATTTCAAGGATTCCTTCCTTATATCAGAAAAAGATGCGCTCTGAAGTGATAAATAGAAAAGTTTAAGAAGCGGTTTATACAAAGACTCCGCACAATGCTTAAGCAGGCAACTAGGTATTTTGTCAGGACCAAGTGAGTAAGTGGGTTTCAACGATTTCAAATTAAGAAGAAGATATTCTTCATCAAGTAGAGGAGTAACAATGTGGTTTCAATGGGAAATGGGATATGGGTAAAAGTTCCAAATTATTCATCAGCTAGATACAACGATGAGAGAAATGAAGAAGTCTTACGCTTTGAGTTAACAAAGTTATAAGACTGCTTGATTCACGCGAAAATTGCAGTCTACAACGTGAGAGTTAGTTATTATAACAAAGGTTATTTAATAAAATAAAATTAGCGCGGGCCACACTAAAGTTAGCAAAAGCAATAGAAGAGCCAGAATTTTTAAATTTTTTATATAACCTCGGCTAAATATTCTTCAGATTAGAAAGTCTTCTTGTAAATCAAGGTGGTTTATATGACACTTTCGAAAAAATGTTATAGAGGACATAGGCATCAAAAATATTGTATATCACTTCATAGAAAAAATTAATAGCAGTAGACATATCGCTGCAATTAAATAAGAAACACCAATCTGTTCCGAGAAAGATTGCATTTAGTTGAGCAAAGTTAACTTTACGAAAACAAAAGCGACGCTTGCATATAGATGTATTGTCAGATGCTGGTCAGGTTACAGACAAGGATATTTCCAATGTTGGATGATAAGTATCCTCAGGAAGACATAATGGTTGGCATCTTGACACAGAAGCACCAGCAAAATCGTTACTAAACACTATATCAAGTGATCTATTAAAAAAATTGACTACAGAGTTCATTTGAAACAAAAAGTGGTCAAACATGCTGCACAAGAAATCATGATATTCTGAAGGAAGTAAATAATTCGATGTACTGGAAAAGGACCTAGAAATCAATGGAAGATTAAAATCGTCTGGCACGATAAAAGAGTCACGGTCTCGATGAATTTTATTAACTGAGTTAATAGCACTGGCATGACTCAAATAAATTTCGGAAATGGAATTAGGCGGAATATAAGAACATGATGTAAAGATAGATTCATGTGGCAAAAATAACTTCACACAAATAAACTCAATGTTAGCTGGAAAGGTCCGATCTACTCATTCCGTTCGTAAGTGTGATATAACAAAATTTTGCATCACAAACAATATTAAAAATGTTGTCGGGGAGACTTAATTTAAAGGACGCAATATCACGTGGGTTTGAAAAATTAAATTTCTCCACAGTCACCTTTACCTCTAACTTGGATTCTATATAAGATACAACATCATCACAGGTTGTGTTAGCTGCCACTTTAGAAATGAAGACTTGTCGCCGTGGCGCAACAAAAGAAAGATCAGGAGGGGATTTAGAATTTACAAGTGAATTTGCACAAGTTAAATTAGATGTAGGCATGGAAGCAGGAGTAGTGTTGTGTGCCGGTGGAGGCACAGAGGGATGAGGCAGAGGACAAAGAATCCCGATTTGAAGAATGAAGTTGAGAATCAGGAAATGTATGGGATGGCACAAAGGGCAATGGTAATTGTAGATTAGGAGTGGTTTTAGGGACAAGTAAAGTATTAGTAGTCCCAGATGAGTTTGTAGGCATGGACATAGAGTGCACAGAAGAATGTATAAATGAATCACTATTGGTCATAGGACAGGGTGAAAGGAAATGCAAAGGAAGATAAAAATCATAATTCCCAAGAAGATCTGATGAACTTTCAAAAGCATTTGACAATTGAGAAGAAAGATTTTTAAGTTTTAAAAATTGGTTATGCACCCGCCAGCACATACCTGAAAAATCTGATTGTCGTTTATAACAGTCTGGACAAGACCATCTGGTACCACCACAGGCAGACTTATTACCATAAAGCGTGTCATGGTCCCGCCCGGACAACCCAGCACATTTTAAATGGGCAATATTATTGCACATCCAACATGTGACTGCACGATTTTTGTCAGTATCTTTTAAATCTTTTTTAAAACATAGACCGTTGAAGTACAGCATAATTGAAAATACTGAAATTTAGAATAGTGAAAACACAAAAAAATAAAAATTGAAAACAAAATTTAAATTTCCTACCGGGGTAAAAAATAATTAAAACGCGTTAAATTCCTATTGGGACTTATACACAAAGAAAAAAGAAAAGAAAAATATAACGGAGACGTTATGAACAACAAGCAAAATCAACTGCTTTAAAAAGTAAAACAACAATGCAAAAACAATGCAATTGCACTTGATGCTTAACAGCAAAGAAAGAAAAAAACACAAAAACAAAACACAAGCACCAAAAAATAAATATGTAATTAAAAATATTTGCAAATTAACTTTTGTGCACAACTAAAATAAGCAAAACACGATCAAATTAAATGTTACCTGAATTTAAGTATTAAGAATTTAAAAGTATAGATAATAAATCACTTATATCACAGAGTGAAAAAAAAACACGTCAAGCTCTCAAGAGTTTTGCTCAGCAATTCTAATACAAATTAAAATTGAATTTATGTAATTATTTTTGTGTATTATTAAATAAATGTTTTCAATTCCATCATAATTACTGCTGGGCCTTAGTTGTTTTTGGTGTAATTTGTAATAAAAGCTTGTGTTCCCCAAGGCTATTCTATATATTCGAATTGTTACATCAACTTTTGTCTATGACACTGATAGCAGAAGTCGACACGATTTTTGTATCTGACTTCTGAATGTCAAATTTTGTTTTCTTCTACGTTACTAATTATGGGGAAAAAAAATTTTTTTGATCAAATTTCTTGTAGAAACCAAAGCGATTTTAAAAGTGAAAAGTTTTCAAAAAGGACAATTTTCACAATTAAATATAACGCTAATAGGATATCTCTTTGAACAAGTGAAAAATTAAATTATATTTTTGAATGCATATTAAAAATGTATAGTTAAAAAAAAGAACATAAAACAATTGGGAAGTACATAAAAATTTAAAAAAAGGAATTTTAATTTTTTTTAATTTTTGCTATCACTTAATAAGTTCCGAAGCTGACACATAAGCAGTACATATTTTTTCTTTATTCACTTTATACATACTTTCTATAACTTTTATGAATATTAAAAACAGTTTAAAAAAGATAACTGCATTTTTCTTTTGGTCAATTACATATCTTTTTACCGTTATATTTGACTGTGAAAATGTCCTTTTTGGCGAATCTTCACTTTTAAAATCGCTTTGGTTTCTACAAAAGCAAACTTTATAACTCGAAAATTGATATTTAGGCTATTTTCATATAGAACCAAAAGTTATGCATCAGATCAGAGAAACAAAAATTAGCCGCTCCAGTTGCCAAGTTAAAGCAACTGCAGACATGGATAATCATCTTAAAATCATTCAAGAGTGTTTTGATAAACACTGCGGCGCGAAAATTCGTCAAACTCAGGAGCTAACTTATCTTGGCATTCACCAGATAAACGTATCACATGGCGAAACATACAGAAGCTAAAAAGACATATAAGAAATTAAAAGCATAATGTCTTCACTGGCTAATTACCTCTATATTTGTTTTGAACAAGAAAGTCATCTCGTCTGATTCGTAACAATCATCTAGCCCTTCTGCTTATTTACACACCCATCCTACTCCTTATAGGAAGGAAACATAATTGTATATTATTATCAGTCATAAGTAAGAATATTATTGTAACCGAAAAAAATTATATTAGTACTCATAAAGTTTCATGAGTACATAATTCCCACTTAGTGAGAAGATTATAAAAAAAATCTTAATTAATTGGTGTTCTGCATTCTGCGTTTTGTTATTTGCTACATTCCAGAATTTAATTATACTTTTATTAAACTTCATTCTTCACATGCTGCGCTTTAATTATTAACAAAACCAAACATAAACTCAAAGTTTATTAACGATCACTCACCCATATTAGCTTATTCACATATTTAGTCATTCATTCATTCACTTACTTTGTCGTTCGTTCGCTACAAACACATTTTGTTGATGAGGCTTGTAGCCAATTCGTAGTGTTAGAAAACCTTGGTGCAGTTTTTCCGGCAACTACAAACGTGTCAAGTAGGCCAAGTCGTGCGGCAATAGCAGCACCAGCAGCGGCAGGAACTGACATGACGTGACGTGACAATAATAACCGAGCCAGGACATACGCCTTACCCAACTCAACTGAATACAACACAATTTAGCTCAACTCAACTCTTACTAATGCTGATTCTCATTTTCACACATAAACACACACTCACACATAGACACACCCATTTACACATTCATACAATATCCGCTTCAGTCAGTATCTGTTGTTGCATAAATTTTCCTTTACTCATCACCTGTTCTGATTTTATTTTTCGCGTGTTTTTCTTTTCCATTCTTTTCATCTTCATCTCTCATAAGATTTTTTCGACATCTTCATCTTATTCAGTCGTCTATGCTTTTAGTAATGTGTGCCTGTGTGGAAGTGTGTGTGTGTGTGAGTCTGTCTTTATGTGTGTCCTTACTTACGCCAGCTTTTCGAGGCTCGTAAACAAATTGAATTGAAGTCATAAAAGTCATTGCCGTACATATTCAATATCGTTGCTCTGGTTCTGGTCGCTTCTATGTTCTTCTCGACTTGATGCTGCTCATATTGTAGTATACCTCATATAGTACAATGGGTTATGGTAGGGAAGGATAGAAACATTGCTTTGCTTTATATGCGTGAGCAATGTTTCGGAGTTGTTCGCATGACTGTGATTGCCTTAGTGCGTTGTCGTCTTCACCATCAACGTTGTCGTCGTTGACTGTCAGTGTCATAATAGGGCACGCTTGTTAAATTCAAAATAGCACGCCATATAAGATGAGGGCATGGAATTATACATACACACATAAGTATATGTCTTTTCTTTTTATATATATTTAGAAGTGAGAGTGATGTTCTGTGAGTGTCAAAGCTCTTAATATCGTTCATGACAAGGCGTAGAAATACCTGTTTAAGGCACTACATCCATATTCCCTTTCATTCGCTTTTATGCCTAAACAAAAATACAAAAAGTTACAATTGAATTCAACTCAATTGAATTTGATTGAAGTTGTAAAACTGCACATCACACACTCATACACACAGATACTTAAATACATGAAAAATTCTCCTTATTCCTGTTTGGGATCTACAAAAGACATCAATAATTGCCTACAATGTTGAATGTGTACGACAATGATTATGATAAGATAATGAGAATGATGATGTTGTTGATGAAAACTGCTCTATTGTACTTCAACTCAATTTCAACAGCAGATATCATATCAAATATTATAACTTCTTTCTTTTTTTTTAATACAAACCAATCAGTAAAGTATTAAATTCTGTAATTGAAACATAATTGGTCTTTTTCAATCAGGAACTTCCTACTACAATATTTGATTGTTTTTATAAAGACTCAATATTGATATTTATTTCATTTTTTTAAAACTCCCATCATTCCATGCACCTACCATCACTATTAATAGTATAAGAAGCGGAAAGTAATGCAAGAATGTTGTACGAATATTTTGATATTATTATTTTTTGACTTTCATTGGTTTCTAATACAAAAATACTCAATAAATTAATAAGAAAATAATAATATTTTATTCACTGTTCTATAGTCCCATTCAATCGACATGTGGACGACGACGGGCGCCATGAAAACGTACATGTACAGACTCAGATACAGACACAGATACTCGTACATACATAGGCAGGAAGTGGTTTTCATTTAAAACGGAAATTAAAAATGCGCGTCGTCCATGTCATTGTCGTTTTGAGTTGTCGATGGCGTGTGAAGTGTCATATGCAAATGTCGGATAAAAAACATATACACAGTCAGTCACACAAAAAATATTTAAAAAAAAAATTCAACTACAGCAAGTATAGAACTAAAAATTATATTTTGTATTAGGGCTTAACACACTCTTACGGAACAATGAGATACGATGTAATATACACATTAATACAGTAGAAACCGGTTAAGTGCACACACCACAACTGAATTTTTCACATAAATGCAAAGCATGTTGTGCATTTTCGTATGTATATAAACTTTTCATAGAAAATTACTCACTTATATGTCAATCGGATAATAACAATCAATTACGATTATTTAAAATTTAAATTTCTTACAACGATTGTGTAAATGTTTTCTACGTCAGAAGGAATTAACTAAAAACCAGAAAAAGAGACTAACTTTGGCTATAAGTTGTAATACTCTTCACTCCCCTCCTAGTCGTCAAAGGGTCTTGAAATTTATATGCTTGGTGGATATTGGTTAGGCACTTATAGTGTCCAAATTTCAAGTCGATAATACACCGAACAACCATCATTTGAAAATACATAGAACCCACCACAAATGCATTCAGCCAAACTTACCTTACAGATACAAATTGCTTTAAAATTCCTGAATGTCTTCTTTACAATACCAAGCATCCTACAAACATGATACATGGTGGTAAAGAAATATTTATTAACCCTTTAAGAGACACTATAGTCTAGGCAGACCAAAAAAACTTACACCTGATTTTAAAAGTAGAAGGAATTAAACTACAACCACGAGATTCCAAGTTACCTTCATTAAACTAATTTTGAGTGTGTTAGTGAAAAAAATTATATAAAATAAGTAGAAGGGGAGGATATGGCCAGTTTGAAAATTTATAACCGATTTCAGACATTATGGTCTGGTCACGTTGACTTGGATTTGATTTTTTTTTTTAAATCTCACAAATATTAAAGTACTTAGTTATTACAAAAGAAGAAAATACATTGATTAGCTTTCAACAAGTAGCTTTCAACTGAAATATGTACGTATTAAAGATACTTCATAATTGAATATAATTTTATAATAAGGAATAATTGGGAAAGATAGAAATACCTTATATAGAATTTACTATAACTAGTCTAGGTGAGAGACCAATTCCTATTAGTACTAACCAAAGGATAAGGCTAAAAGAATAAGTCGTTCGCAGGCATGAGCGTAACATTTAATGCTGTGTAATAAAATTTCTTTGTGCATTTAATAATTGCTCAATATGATTAGCATTTTCTAATTTGTGCAGACAATCTGTAGAGAAATATTATGGCAGATTTAATATCATTTATAACAATTTATATTCTGTAATTTGTAATTTTTGTACGTGTGTACGTCTCCCCAGACAACAGAGTCATGCAGGATAATCGGTGCAAAAATTGATGTGAATATCACCATTTTGTTATGAGCAGATAAAAGGGATTTTCTGTTTATGATGGTAGAGGATGCGTGTTGTTTTGTTTAATTTATCGATTGTGTTAGCTGTATGTCTGCTAAATGTTAACTTCCGGTCTAAGTATAAACCCAGGAATCTTAAGTGGCTTTCCCATGGAACACTAGTAGTGTTTATTACCAAATTTAAATTTGGAAGATAACAGGTCTTGCGTGTTTTGATGAAGTAAATGGCTTTTGTCTTTATTGCATTTAATTTTATTTTTTAAGTTGTGATATAAGTTGCTAAGTTATTAAGTGCAACTTGCAAGTGATTTTTTACTAATTCAAAATTATCACCAGAGCAATAAATTTCTGTATCATCAGCAAAGATAGATGTGTTGAAATCGGTATTTCATGTGATCAAGCGCAGAACCCTGTGGTACTCCAGCATTTACAGGGTTGCAGTTTGAATGACTTCCATCTATAAATACTGAAAGTTGTCTTTCACTAAGGAAACTTTCAATGATTTTAATTAGGTGTAAAGAAAAATTAGAGTAACATAATTTCTATATTATCCCCTATGCCACACTGAACCTAATACAGCTTTCACATCAAAAGCAACCATTCCTATAGATTTCTTAAAACGTAACTCCTGTGTATTGAACATTTTAAGACTGTACAAAGGGTGTTTGCAACTAAGTTGAGACTTGATTCCATACTGAATTGGAGGTAGAATGCCATTTTCATCCAGGAGACTTACTATTTTAGTTTTAATAAAGCGTTCTAAAATTTTAGAAAACCCGTATAGTAGGCTTATTAGACGGTAGCTCTCGGGAGATTCTGGATGCTTTCCAGGCTTGGCAGTGGCTATTACTTTGGCAACTATCCATTTCCATGGGATATGTCTAATGCGTATGGAGTGGTTAAAAATGACTGTTAAATAATTTACAGCATTTTTTGGAAAGTTTTTAATGCAGATATTTGGTATGGAATCAGGTCATGGAGGTTTCTTATTTTTAAGGAATATGATTTTTTTATATACTTCGGCAGCGGAAAAACTAGGAACATTGTAGTTTTCAATATTTTCAATCACTTCAAATGATGTATTTACTAGCTTAACAGTTAGAAACTGAATCAGTCAAATGGTGTTTTTGCTCAAAAATTCCAGCAAGAAGATTGGATTCATCCTTAGTGATATACATCTGATCATTATAGCAAAAACTTGGACCAAACAGCTTTTTTATTTTTAATAATTTTTGTAATTTTCCAAAACGGTTCTGAAGAAGGTTCTAGCGTTGATAATTTGGTAATCCATTTTTTTTTTTGTTCAACTCAATAATCTTAGATTCAACTATTCTATTTAAAAAGTTAAGTCTAGCATTAAATCTTCTAATCCACTGCCTATGTATTGAGTTTCTTTCAGTCATGAGGGCTGTAATAGAAGCAGGAAGTTTTAATAGCAAACTCCCAAATCAAAGACTTTAATCGATCTTTTCATTGGTAAAATCACTATTATAAGTAAATATGGACTACTTAATATTAAAATAAAGTAAAATCATTCAAAGAAAACCTTTAACAGAGGCAGAAAAGCTAAAATAAAAGCTTATGTATATACGTCTCTAACGTCTATAATGTTCTTCTTTATAAGGCGTCTAAATGATTCTGCGAGACCACCCTATTATAGCGTATTAACTTCGGTATTTTAAATTTTGTTGTTATAAATGTTTATTATTATAATTTATTTATTTATTTAAAAAATACTAAGTTCATAATTTAAAATTAAATAGCGACATATATTAGGATACTATTAAATTAAATACAAAATATTTTCCAAGTATTTTTTACATGACACAATGAATAAGCTCCTCTTCTATAAAACCATTCTCAAGCCAATATGGACTTATGGCATTGAATTCTGGAAACAACTTGGAAATCAAATGCCCAAATCACACAAAGTTTGCAGTGCAAGCTTTTAAGAAGACTTGTCAACGTTGAACAGTAATAACATAAGCAGAGGAAATTGTGATCTGCAGCAAAAAACACATAATCGGGCTTGAATGGAACGATATCCCACTCGCAAGCTAAAGTGTTACCACCCCCTGGATCTTCCTTTCAGATCACCGGAAGTCTAAGGACTTCAACCTTTAAACTTCCAAAATAAAGCTTTTAACTACATGTCAATCTCAACCCGAAACCTTCGCTGAATCTCGCTTTTAGGGAGTTTCAAATAAAGAATACAGTTAGAAAAAAGAATTTGTTTTTATATATAATTTCACATTATATGATATTATTAATATAAGTACGAGTACATGCATTTTTTAAAAATACATGTATAAATATCATACCCTTTGCAGCTGGTCTATTGGTACGTAGAATATCTTTTTACACTCTTCACGCAGTGAATAGTATTATAAGTTTGTTATGAAGATTGTAACACACAGAAGGTGACGTCGGAGACCCCATAATGACGATGAGACATGTTGACCTAGTCAAGCCGTATGTCTGGCTGTCCTTCTGTATGCATGAAAACTTGTCCCTCAGTTTTTGAGATAGAGAGCTGACAGTTCGCACAGAGCTTTATTTTTACAATACGCAGTACATTTGTCGGAATCACCCGAATCGGACCACTTGGAGAGGTACCCACCATACAAACCGGGATAAAGGTTCTTCTTTCTGTTTTTCATATTATCGACTTGAAATATGAACACTATAAGATTCTGACCCATATCCACCAGCTATGAAAATTTCAAGACCCTCGGACTACTAGGAGGGGTACCCTCCATACAAACCTGGATCGAAATTCGTGTTCTTATTAGAAAACTTTTTTGTTTTTTGTCCAATCGACTGAAATTTGGAAATTATAAGTGTCTGTCACATCCACTAACCTTTCAAATTTCAAGACTCTCGGACTACTAGAAGGGGCGTGAAGAGTGTTACAACTTCGGCATAGCCAAAGTGAGTCTTTTTTAGGTTTCCGTACCCAAAGGGTGCTAACGGGACCCTATTACTAAGCTTCCGCCGTCCGTCCAACTTCGGCTATATCTCATCAACCGTAATAGGTAGAGAGTTGTAGGATGTGTAATTCAATTGTGTGTAGAGCGACAAATACTAAAAATAAAATAAAGTTAAAAAAATAGAGGGGCCCGATACAAGTAACGTGTGCTCCAATATGCGCTGCGCACAGTTTTAGAAGTTTTGTTATTTAATATTTTGTTTAATATTTTGGTAAATTTTTTTTTTTTGGTAGTATACTTTTAGGCTGTTGAATATTTCACTTTTGCGACAAAAATAAAAGCAAATTAAATTTACATAACTTCAGACAGAGGTACAAATTTGCATAGATTGTGTTAAATCTTATGCGATGGTACGGAACCCTCCGTGTGCGAGACCGACTCACACTTGGCTGATTTTTTATATTTTTAACTAATACTATTAATGTTTTTTTAAGGAAAAATTTAATTCAGTTAATTTTAATTTTTTTAATTTTAGTTTATTCATGAAAATTAAAAAAAAATTCTAAAATATGCATGTCATCAATAAAAATAAATCTCGATTTGCTAGAAACAAAACAAAGCTGCATTTCAATTTAACATATCTTGATATTTAAAAAAAAGAAAAAGTTAAATTTCGCAGGCCTGTGTTATCCTATAAAATTCGAGTTATGGAAGTTGGAGTTGGTAGTTCCATTGTTTTTTTTTTTTTTTAATTTTTAAAAGTATTTTTACTATTATTATTATTATTTTATGTTCAGTCTTCAATCAGAATGATGGAATAATTAATGTTTTATATGAGTTTTATTTATGCATTGATTGCTTTGATTTCATTTCTCGATTAAAATATTAAAGACAAATATTTCAATAATGATACAAAATCCTTATCCTTACATCTGTCTGTCTGTCTGTCTGAACGCGGTTATCTCAAAAACTACTGAACAGGATTTCATACGTTTAACACCAATGGACGGAGTGATTCAAAAGGGAGGTTGTATATTTAGATGTGTATTTCTGAAATTGTCTAAAATATTGACGATATTTGTTGAATATGTCGGAAAAAATCATGCCGACTTGGATATTTTTATAACTTTTTTTAAGTGGCGCAAAATATGCTGAACCGATTTAATATTTTTTTAAAACAACAAATGAATGCTAGCAAATGGAGCTGCATACTAATTTTTTTAAATTTTTAAATACTTTTTTTTAGGATTAAGTTTTTTAAATTTTTTTCACAGCCAAGCACAGAAACGTTCGTACGTTTTCATGCTGTGCTTCTTCTTGAATTAAGTGTTGTTTTTGTTGTATTTTTTCCTCTCTGAGTACATACAAGAGTATTCTTTCTGTAAATGATGTTCTAGAAGCAACAACAAAAATTGATCATTGACGAAAAATTTGTATTTAAATGTATATTTTCTCTCTGCAATCTTTTCTGTGTGTTGGTGAAATTTTTGATTGCTTTGTTGAGAGAGATGCAAAGTCACTCCACGATATGCGATATGATTGTTTCTCTCTTGCTTCCATTCTTTATTTTTCTAATTCTCATTCCGATTCTTGAGAATTGATCGAGCGGTGTCAGCATTTCAAAGCTTGAATAAAAATTTAAAAGTAACAAATTAATATACATATATTGAATCCAAAAAATAAAGAAACTTTACATTTCAGTGGTGGTTAATAACGTGATAGTGTATTTTGCTGAACACAACATAAATGATGTTGTTAACAATCCTCGAGACGACACTGACAGAATTTTTCAAATTATGTTCAGCAGATGATTTTGCCAGAACTCTGACGTATAATAAAATCCCAGGTTATTACATTTGAAAACAAGTTACTAAAAAATTCCAACGACGGAAACAAGGAAACATAGTTGAAAGCTATACTGGCGTAAGAAAAACAGATTCTCTTGGAAGAGTTTACGAAGTTCATCGTAATAATAGTGAATAATAAAATTGCTTTCGTAAAAGGATGCTACTTCACGTAGTAAAAGGGCCTATTTCTTTTACAAACCTACGTACTGTTCAAGGTATAACTTATGAAACATTTCAAGGAGCTTGCAAAGCAATGGGTCTGTTTGAAGACGATACTCATTGGAAAAGTATGCTCTCTGAAGCTGACATATGCTGTTCAGAAAAATCGCTTAGATACTTATTTGCCATCATGATATCGTTCTTTCAAATCACTGACCCACATCTTCTTTGGCAAAACCATCGCGAAAGTATGGCGGAAGATATACTGCTTCGCAGACGCCAAGAACTATCAGCAGATGATTTAGATTACGATCAAAATATCTTTGATGAAGCTTTATTTGAATTAAATAAAGTGGTGGAATCTCTGTCAGCAAATCTATAAAAGATTTTGGATTCACTTTACAATTAAATTCAAATATATATGCATCAATCAACAGCAATATAGAGTATTTACAAGAGACCATTACCGACTTTTATAGACCATTCATATTATTTTAAGCAACATAACTATTAAGGCAATAAAGGGCTATTCTATCACGTATTAATTCGAAATTTGAAGCATCTTTACAAATCTACTACTCTGTTGACACAGTCCTGGATAGAGAGGAGGCAGTACATTGTCCAACTGAATTTTTGAATTCTTTGACGCCTCCCGGAATTCCGCTACACAAATTGGTATTAAAAGTAGGTTCGCCTATTATATTACTAAGAAATTTATACCCACCTAAACTGTGCAACGGTACAAGACTTAAAATAGTTAATTTCAAAAAAATTTTCATCGAATGTACAATATAAACTGGATGTGGAACTGGCGATATTGTGTTGATATAAAGAATACCCTCAGAATTGCCTTTTCAGTTTAAATGGATCCAATTTTCAATTAAATTAGCATTTGGAATGACTATTAATAAAGCACAAGGTCAAACTTTAAATGTTGCTGGAATTGACTTAACCACTTAATGTTTTCACACGGTCAATTGTATGTTGCCCTCTCCCGTATGATATCTAAACATAATATGTTCGTTTTTACACATAATCCGGCAGAAGTTATACAAAGAATTTGTTTCTTTACTATTTCAAACATTTACAGCATGGAAATAAAATACATTAAAAATAGTAACCTTATACTTCAAGTAGGGTTGCTATACCCTATAAAATCTTTTAGTCTGTGCACGCTAAGCGATTGGAATTCTGTTTTCACAGTTGTATTGTAGCAAACTTCTTGTAACATATAGCGTTTATTTAATCAATTTTCAAAGAACTCAATTTCTAGTCATTCCAGCTTTTGCGATGACTGTTAATAAATCCCAAAGTGAAACGTTTCAAAAAGTTGGAGTTTCGTAGAGACAACCTGTGTTTAGTGACGGACAATTGTGTGTTGCAAGTAGAGTTCGATCATTCAATGTATTGCGATTTTATGTTTCTGTTAAATCAGATTAGGGCCATTTATCACGTGTTAGTAGAGTTTTCACAAAGACCATTGTTTACAAAGAAGCTATTAGCATTTAAAAAAACAAATGCGGTCGATTGTGTCGGCCGCAGAACGAAGCCGGGGCGTCTAGTTTTATAATAATTCATAATGTAGCTAATATTTTTTGAATAAATCAATACAAACTTATATATTAAAAGAAAGTGTGTGTATGTTTGCCTAACCTTATCTCCATAACCACCCATTGCCACCCACTCATGGTTAAATTAGTGAATAGCCAATGGTCAGCACTTGCAAGTAAGGGAGTTTGGTTACGGTGGGTGGAAGTGGATGGTAAAAATGTGTAATGGGATACTTCTTTCCTTTTCTAACACATTATACGGCTCATATAAACTCAAGATTGTGCTGAAGTGTGTTTGTGATTGACAATGTGAGCTTTTTTAGAATAATAACGTAATAATAATGAAATTATAATTAGATTATATACAACATTTTTTAATTATTGCATATTGTATTTCACCCAAACGAACTAACTAACACACAAAGCAAGTTAAATAAAAGCTTTTAAAAAAATCTGCCAAGTGTGAGTTGGACTCGCATAATGAAGGTTTTTTGCCGCAAAATGCAACATGTATTCAAATAACAACTATCAGTGTCCTAAACAAAATTTATTTTCTATACATACGAGGTTTGTTCAAAAATTAACGTGATTTTTGAATTTCCGTGGGTTACATATATTGGATTTTCGATTTTCTTGTGGCGTTATGTTGATACTCATGTCCCTCACTTATGCTGACAATATTGGTCGTTTTGAATGTTTAGTTAATGTTTGACAGCTGTTTTGCTTGCACGTGTTTTGGCTCGTCTTCGATTTTTGCCTATTTCAAAAAATCGATCAACAGAAACCTTTGAAAAAACACGCATTTAGTGTTGAACATAACGTAAAAATTAGTGCGATGAATCAATTGCTTGCGCTTTGATCAGCTGTGTTGTGTCGGTGTGAATTATTATTTAAAATAAAATTATTAAAATAACATTAAAAATAGTGAATACCCAATGCAAAACATACAGAAAAATCAATTAAATAAAAAAGTAAAGAACAAAACAGCAACTTTTCTATTTTTCATATAAATTTCAAATTTCAGGCAGTTAAATATGCACATTATCACATTTATGATTTAAATAAACATAAATAAACAACATATGATAGTGTTGTGTAGCGTAAAAATTTAGAAGAAGAAGAGCGTAAGTATATTCTTGAGAGAGAGCCACATAACTGTAAACTCGTGTCGCTATCTTGTTTTCTTGTATCATGCGCTCTATGTATATTTGAAAACAACAAAAAAGTATTTAAATTTTTGCTTATAGTACATAAATAAAATGTGCAGTACGTTTAGAAAGAGTAAGATTACATTTCTTCTGGCGTACGAATTTTGCTATGTACGACGAACGATAGTATATTAAATATGTAGTACATATTAAGAGTACATATAGTAGTACGCAGTACGGTTATAATCATTGCACACCTCTAGTACCGACAGTAATGACTAGACTTTCTTTTTATAAACTTTTTCAGTTTGTCTCTTTGTTAAATTTAATTTTTATTCTATAGAAAATAATTTTATGATCATCTTTTCTTCCATCTTAACTCTAAGAATGTTCCTTTAAAAAAGTAACCAGACAAAAAAGCAGGTTGGTTGAAGTTGGCAACGCTTATTAAAAACACGTTGGCAACGCACGCGCTGAGCTTTGTTTGGCAAAACTTCAGTTCACTTTAAGTGCAGTCAGGCATAAAACAATCAAAAGAGAAACTGAGAAACTAAAAAGCTAGCAAAAATCATTTAAAAAATATAAAAAAGACTAACTTTGGCTATGCCGAAGATGTAATCCTCTTCACGCCCCTGATAGTAGTCCGAGGGTCTTGATTTATAAGGTCGGTGGATATGGGTCAGACAAATTTCAAGTCGATAGTACAAAAAACAAAAAAGTTTTTCTAATAAGAACCTGAATTTGGATCCCGGTTTGTATGGGGGTATCGCCCCCATAGTGCTCCGATGCGGCTGATTACTACAAATGTACTGCATATGGTAAAAAGAAAGCTCCATGCGAAATTTCAGCTATCTACCTCAAGAACTGAGGGACTAGTTTGCATACATACAGAGAGACAGACGGACATGGCTAGATTAACTCGTCTCGTCGTGCTGAATATATATACTTTATGGGGTCACCGATGTCTCCTTCTTTGTGTTACAAACTTCATGACAAACTTATGATACTATTCACTGCGTGAAGAGTATAATAACACACAACAAAAAAAAGAATAAAACGAAACCAAGGCAAGAAAACACGCTGAATAAGCATTGAAAGTAAATGAAGAAATAGCAGAAAAAAACAAGGGAAGGCAATTGAGGAAGTATGTGTGAGTGCAAGCAAAATACTAAAAACGAAAAATGACGTCAATAGACAAAATAATTAGGACGGGCTAAAAATTCAGTGAAGTGAAGTAGAGTAAAGTGAGGAAGAGTCATTGATAAGCGATAAAATGATTCAATTTAAATTAATTATTGTTTGTGCCACAAGTGTTCCCACACAAAATGGCTGGCGAAGAAGTTGAAAAAACAACATTCTCAACATCCTTCTGCCAACAGTCAAGTGCTCTAGAAGAATTCCGATTTGGCCAACGCTTCTCAAGAGCATTTTTGATTTTGCGAAAAACCAAAAAACTTAAAAAGCAAAAACAAAAAAAAAAAAAATGTAAAAAGGAGCTTAACTTTGGCTATGCCAAAGTTGTAATACTCTTCACGATCTTTTTATATCTTCTGATTATTGTTATAAATTCATGTTTTGTATGGGCGGTACTCCTCCTGGTGGTCCGAGGGTCATGAGATTTATATAGTTGATGGATATCAGTCAGATAGTGTCTAAATGTAAGTTCCATAGTATAAAAAACGAAAAAGCTTTTCTAATAAGCAGATGAATTTGAATCTGGGTTTGTATGGGAGGTGCCAATCCTGGTGGTTGAGGGTCTTGAAATTCACATGGTTTGACACTATAAGTGTCTGACCCATATCCACCAACCTTACAAATTTCAAAACCCTCGAACTACTAGCAGGGGCGTGAAGAGTATTACAATTTCGGCATAGCCAAAGTTAGTCTTTTTTTTATATTGTTTACATTTTTTTTATAAACACAGCAAAATGTCTGGAGTTGAATGAGTGGGTCATAATGACCCAACCTCGACATCCGTGTAACTTAATTACACCCATGACGCCGGGTTAATGAGGTCTCCGATATCTCCTTATGTGTGTTACAAGCTTCATGACAAACTTTTAATACTATTCACTGCGTGAAGAGTATAAAAAAAGGAGGAGGCACAAAAAAAAACTTTTAATTATGGTAACAAAGATTTTTCTGCAACTGAGTGAGAGAATGTGGCGCTCCTGGGTTGCCACACTTTGGTTACAATTCTCGTTTTTTTTTCTCATTCTATTTTTGTTATACTGTGTGTGTATAAAGTGAGTGTGTGTATGTGTAGCGCGTGGAATCAACTTTGACCAACATCGATTAAAACGATGAAAACGCGGAAAATTGTTTCAACGAAAAAAGAGAAAACTAAAAAAAAATTGAAAACGTGTACAAATTGAGAGGGGAATTCAGGAATGGCAATGGACAAGAATCGCGAATATTTGTAACAACTTGTCGTTTAGTTTCTTTAGCATTGCAGACAGACAGACAGGCAGTCAGTCAGAAGGACAGACATATTGTTGGCCACAAAACTTGCGCCGCAGCCACTTGTTCGCTTGCTTTAGCGCAGTGATTCTTAAAGTATGCTCGTGAAACAATTTTGTATTAATCTACATATCCGGATCTTGCAATCTCAATGAGAGTTGTACCATTTTTAGTGGCTAGCGAAAATATTTTCAATAACTTTTCGGACCAATTTGTTGTTAAAGTTTGTGTTAACAACGGATTATCAGAAGAAGAGGTTGGTGTGAACCATTGAATACATCTTGAATATATCGTGAATGTGTGTAGAGTTTGGCAACCATATCATAATAATCGTGATGTTAAGATAATTAAGAACGCCTTGGATTGCGATGGGGTTCGCGAAAAAATATCGTATGCAAAAGGGTGTCCGCGGTTTACATAAGTTTAAGAACTGCTGCTTTAGGATTTCGGCTTAAGTTTGGTTTTGGATTGAATTGAGTTTTACTAAAGAAAAAAAAGAGAATGGAATAAAGAAATGGAAATGCTGATGGAGAGTGATGGAGAGAGTATATTGCAGTTAACGAAATGAATAAAAACGGAATTGTTGCCGAGTGCCAAAGACTCGCAAATTTGCGTTCATGTTCGACTTGATGTCTCCCTCCTTCAATATCCTACAACATTTTTTCTTTTCTAACAATTTTGGTCGGTGCGTGTTGCTTTGTTTGTTTTATTTCATTTTAAAGTTGATTGTTGTTGATATTTTATAATAATTTTTCATTTTTTGTTTTGTTGGTCTTCTTGTCCTTTCTTGTTTCCATGAAACGCAAACGTGGCAAACACAAAACAAAGTTTTGGAAATTGAATTTTCGTTTGGCTTGTTGCTTTTTTATACACATTTAAATCCATTTTAATGCCTTCAAATATACAATGAAATTATAGCTAGATTTGATTCATTTCAAATTAACTTATTAAAACTACAATAATTATAATAAATAACAAATTGTCCAACTATTTTAGTTGACAATGGACTATAACCAAATCTAACTAAATTTGAAGTTTACGATGATAAGATATTTCATAATATAACATAATTTGTTTGTATGACATAAAAAAAATATAAAAAAATCAGCCAAGTGTGAGTCGGACTCGCATACGGAGGGTTCTGTACCATCGTACACAATTTTTTGCTTAATATATTAAATTATGTGCATATTTAACAGCCTAAAAGTGTACTATAATTAACAGCTCAAAAGTATACTATAATTAACTGCTCAAAAGTATACTATAATTAACAGCTCAAAAGTATACTAAAAAAAAAAATAAAATTTAAACAACAGGTTAAATTAAAGAACAATGCTTCCAAAAATGTGTATTTTTAGAATTTGTCGTTCTACACACAAGTAAATTACACACTCTTTGAAAATTTCAACTCTCTACCTATTACGGTTCATGAGATAGAGCAGGAGACCGACGGACGGACGGACATCGTAAGCTTAGTAATAGGGTCCCGTTAGCTCCCTATGGGTACGGAACCCTAAAAGAGGCTAACTTTGGCTATGCCGAAGTTGTAATACTCTTCACGTCCCAGCTATTGGTCCGACGGTCCTGATATTTATAAGGTTGGTGGATATGAGTCAGATAGTTATGGTATCCAAATTTCAAGTACAAAAAACAAAAAAGTTTTTTTAATAAAAACCTGAACTTGGTTCCAGGTTTGTATGGGGGTACCCCAAGTGGTCCGATTAGGCTGATTCCGACAAATGTACTGCGAATGGTAAAAACAAAGCTCCGTGCAAATATTCAAAAACTGAGGGACAAGAGCTGTAAAATATATAAAATACTAGCTTTGCCCTTTCCGGTGGTTGCGTGGTTTTCATGATATTTGCGAAACAAGAAGAATAAGAAGATGTATAATTAGTGAATTTTATTATTTGCATAATGTGAATATGTATTTTTAATGTCAACAACTATTTACAAAATTCAGTTTCAGTATTTCGTACACTGCAATACTGTATTATATTTTCATTGTTATGCTTTATGGTAGACGACACTTTTTGTTCGATTCCCTGGCGCGTAAATAAACAATTTTGATGGTTTTCCAAAACGGGAACAAGCAACATACAATTGGCCATTCGAGAAACATGGGTTTTCAACGATAATGCCGCAAACACTCAATGACTGCCCTTGTGATTTATTTATAATCATAGCGAAAGCAAGCATCACTGGAAACTGCAATCGTTTAAATTGAAACGGTATGTTGGCCGGAATCATTGCTATGCGTGGTATCAAAACGCCTTCTCCTCGATACTTTCTATTAAGAATGGTTGCTTCGATCACGCTGTTCATTAACTTTTTAACCGCTAGCCGTGTGCCGTTACAAAGACGTGGTTGGTTGATATTTTGAAACATTATGATCACTGATCCAACCTTTAATTGACGATTGTGAGGCGGTAGTACTGGCAAATCTAGCGAGTTCAAAAATTCGGTAGGATAGTTAACGACATCATTTTGGTTAGTAGTGGAGTCAATTGATTTGCATGTCTTCAAATCACCGGCAATTTCATTTTGAATTTTGAAATTTAATTCATTGATTTCGACTTTTTTTTGTTGTATTAATTTTACAATAGAATTTCGGATGAAAAATGGAAAGAGAAATGCAACATAAATCATTAGTTTCGTGGATTGCACTCTCCCTCGTGTAAGCAAAAACATTGTCGTACTCACGTTAAAATACAACATTAACAACAACAAAACAAAATTCAAGAAGCAGCAAAGCATTAACAACGAAAATGCTTGTGTGTGGTTTTGCAAAAACAATTAAAAAAAATATAAAAAAAGACTAACTTTGGCTATGCCGCCACGCCCCAGCTAGTGGTCCTAGAGTCTTTAAATGTATAAGGTTGGTGGCTATGGTTTAGACACTTATAGTGTCGATAGTACAAAAAACAAAAAAGGTTTTTCTAATAAGAACTTTCATTTGGTTCCCGGTTTGTATGGGGGGCACCCCTCTTAGTAGCCCGAGGGTTTGTATGGGAGGTACCCCTCCTGGTAACCCTAGGGTGAAATTTATATGATTGGTGGCTATGGGTTAGACACTTATAGTGTCCAAATTTCAGTTCCATACATCAAAAAACAAAAAACCTTTTCTAATAAGAACATTAATTTAAAAAGGGGCTTGTATGGGAGGTACCGACCTAGTGGTTCGATTTGGCTGATTCACGAACTTGACCGGCGTTTGGTAAAAAGAAACCGTTGTACAAAATTTTAGCTCTCTAGCTCAAAAACTGAAGGGGCAGGAGTGCGAACAGACGGACAGACGGATATGGCTACATCAACTCGTCTCATCGAGCTGATCACAAATATATATACTTTATGTGGTCTGCGATGTCTCCTTCTGTGTGTTACAAACTTCATGATAAGCTTATAATACTATTCACTAACGTGAAGAGTATAAAAAATATCAATAGTACACATGTTAATAATAAATGAAAGGAAAAATGCAATACCAACAACAACCAAAGAAAATGCAAGAAGAAGCTCAGCATTAACAACGAAAAAACGTAAAAAATTTTGTACATTACGATTTATTTGTTCTTATAAAAAAAAAAAAAGACCAAAGTGAAAACAAAATTATGAAATAACAATGGTTTCTTTTTTGGAATTTTCATATCAATTGCAGTATCCGCACTCCGAACAACAGTTATATACATTCATTATGTCGAGGATACAATAGGCTGAAGTAAGTAAGAAAAATGATTTACTGACATTTATTGAAGTATCGTGACAATACCGCGTCGATCGTCGTTTTATACTGTAGTAGTACTGAGTTTTCGATCATTGGACATAGTCAAATCTAAAGCTTGATTCAAAAATTCAAGTAACGGTATATTTTTTATCATCTGCAAAGTCAATATTGAAGTCTCCGCTTAATATCATAGGTACATTGTGAAATTTTTCGTCAAATCTTTTTTGGAGTATTTTTTCAGAACCTTATACAATACGAGGTTTCTTCAAAGAGTATCGCGATTTTTGAATTTCCGCGGGTTATGTTAATTCGATTTTCGATTTTCTTGTGGCGTTATGTTGGTACTCATGTCCCTCACTTATGCTGAAAAGGTTGGCCGTTTTGTATGTTTAGTTAATTTTTGACAGCTGTTTTGCTTACACGTGTTTTGGCTCATTTTCGTCAAGCCTTGTCGAGTATTACTTGATTCGGGATCCCAACTTCATTTTATAACTTCACGTTTAGCTGATCAATTGAAACTTAAAAAAAATAAATTTATAGCACAATATTCGGAATATGCTACGAGCATCATTACAATCGTTACACCCACCAATACTGATAGCCAACCTAGCACCACGGTTGATACAACGAATTGGAATATTCCATCGAACATTCAGCTGGCAGATCCATATTTACATAAACCACAACACATTGATTTGCTGTGTTGCCCAAATTAGACTTATTCCTGTTCTGCCTTCATTACAGAAAACACGTTTTGGTTGAGTCGTGTCTGGAGAAACAAGGCACAAGCCACAACAATCATTGTTGTCCGCTCATTGCAGGAGTAACTGTGAAAAACAGCTGCGATTAACAACAACAGGCTCTTCGAAGATTTGAAAACCTTTAGCGCAAGCTCAATCGAAATATTAAATTAAAATAGCTATTTACAGCATTCTTGAAAGAATATTTGCAACTCAATCATATGTCGTTGCATTAAGGTTTCACCTCCAGACAATTATCTTCAGTGTACTCGTATACTGTGGCGTGATTTATTTATTTATTTATTTGAAATGCATTAACAAAGAAACTGTCAGTTTAAAACAAAAATAAATGTAACAATTGACACTTAAAAGTAAGACAAAAATATAAATTGAAGTGAAACTTAAACTAAAATAAATTAATTACAAAAAAAGAGAGAACCAAACAAAAATTAGAAAAAAAACATGAAAATAAATAAATAAGGATAATATGAAATACCAGCCTCTGACCCGATGGTGGAAATTTATTTGCAAATAGTATAGACACAAAAGTTTAACTGATTTATTAATTTAGGAGAATCAATTTCCTCGACTATGAACTTATGAATAAAATTAATACCAAGAGCTATCCTACGATGCACCAAAGATGGAAGACTGGTAAGAAGGAGCCTATCAGAGTAAGATGGCAAACACGAATTAGGAGGAATTGTTTCTGTACAGGTTCAATTCGGTGACCAAGTGCAAGAGCAATACTAGAGGAGTGGACGCACAAGAGATATTAAAAGAGTCTTTGTGGTATAAGGGTCATTTAATTCAATAGACCAACGTTTAATGAAACCAAAAACACTCTTCGCTTTATTTACGATAGAAGAGATATGTTGCTCAAAACACAGCTTGGGATCAAACAGAACACCGAGGTCATTAAAAGTAGAGAATCCTTCGAGTTGGACGTTTTCAGTCGTGTATGTAAACAAATGAGGTTTACACCGATGATACGTCATGAACTTACCTTTAGAGATATTTAGATATAAGTAATTCGCTAATGAAAAGGTCAAAATCTTCAAATTGGATATCGTGACTTATGGAACCAAGGCCGCTTCATTTCTGGCTATTCGCACAATACATGAACTGCCTCTTGATGAATCTGATCATTATCCTTTGGGTTCTTCAATTCTTCGGCGTGATTTTTACGTTGATGATCTTATTACAGGTGGAAATACGATACAGGACGTTTTAGACATCATACACCAAACAAGGGATCTTCTTGCTACATGCAATTTCATATTACGCAAGTGGTGCACGAATGCTCAATTCCCGAGCATTCAGTTCTGTACCCCGACTATATGACCCGCTTGGGTTGATATTTGAATTGGGATGAAAGTTTGCCAGCATATCTCAATACTGAATGGAATAACTTCTGACATTAAACGTTTGTCATTCCCTTGATGCGCGTTGTTGAATGAATCACAAACCCAAGCGCATGGATTATGTGATACGATCATTAAGGCATATGAAGATTGTGTTTATATTAGGTCTTGCACGGATGGCGAGCTGTCCGTGCAGTTATTGTATTCGAAATTCCGGGTGGCTCCTTTAAAGACAATTATAGTGCCAAAATTGGAACTTTGCGCAGCCAAGCTGATATCAGAATTGTTACTAGAAATATCAAAAGAAAATATTTATACAGGTTCATACCACTGCTGGTCGGATTCTACAGTTGTATTGGCCTGTCTAAACATTGAGCCAGCAAAGCCTAACGTTTTTGTTGCTAATCGTGTTTCATTTATTCAACAGCATACAGTTAACATGTTCTGGCACCACATTTCCACTGCTCTTAATCCAGCTGTCTGATGTCTTATCTCGAGGTGAACTAGTAAATTACTACATTCACAACTCTGGGCTCAAGGACCACTTTTTCTTCGGAAGGGTTCTGATCAATGGCCAAATAAATGTCCACCCGCAAATGATCTATTGGAGTCACGAAAAATCACTTTGGTATTGTCAGTCAGTTCTGACATGTTATTTAATTTCAAACACTTCAATTCGTTCGCCTTCATGCAGCGTATTTTTGGATACGTATACAAATTCATTCATCGAATAAGATCTGCTAAATTGTCAACTTCCGATATTCAGAATGGTACTAACATACTTATTCGTCTCCCTTAGATGTCAAACTTGCAATAAGAATACAATTCTCTTCGGTTGAAAGATGTCGTCAGCTCATCAAGTCCAATATTTTCATTCCCGTTAATTTTGGCTGATTCCGGCCTGCTTCGAGTTGGTGATCGTTTGAAAAACTGATTATTGAATTTCGTTCACTACTCCAACATTTATTGCTGCGCTAAAAATTGGAAGCGTATATCTCATCGATCGCCGCATTTTAAAAGCATCTGGGAGGAACCAGTTAAAACCGCAAAAATATACTTGTATCGCTCTGTTGGGATATCGTGTCTAAACTATGACGAACTCCGATCGCTTATATGCCGAATTTCGACAATAATTAATTCACGCCCAGTCTGTACTCTTTCAAAAAATCCAGATTACAGTTGGTTAGACAGATGGCAACGCATTTCATACCATCAGCAGATTTTTTGGAACAGATGGAGCCAAGAGTATTTGACGCTTTTACAGCAGCGGGCGAAATGGCGTTCACATGGTCCTCCCATCAGGACCAATGATGTCATTGTTATCATGGACGAAAACTTACGATCGCTAAAATGGCCACTTGGTCGGTTGGTATACTTAATCACAGCAGCTGGTGGCGTCGCAAGAGTTGCTGTTTTATGCCTCTCTTCAGGAACAATTCGCCGTCCAGTTAGCAAGTTGTGTCTTTTCCGACCAGCCATTCTGTTGGAAGATCGCATCTTCCACCGGCGGGAAGATGTTCAGCTCAGCAGCAGATTTAGTTTTTGAACGACTATTCCTTTTTGCTCTCATTTTGATATGTATATGTAATGTAGTATAAGAGTTGCTAATATCGAAGTCACACATTACGCGGATACCTATTTTGTAATTGCTGGACAGTCATGCATATAACTTTGATTGCGTCGTACGCATATTATAGTGGCTTAACAGTGGCTCGTATCACGAAGATTCTGTTTTGTGCTTTACAGTGCTATTTTAGTATCACGAACAGCTTTTTTTTGTTTTGATTATACATACAAATGGAACGTTGTGGCTAATTGTGATAATTAAAATGGATATTTTGTGAAAAATATATGATTGAGAACAATTTGGAGTGTATGCAAATAATTCTTGCAGCTTCTTTTTTCATTACTGTTACTTATTTTATTAATAATTAAAGAAAAAATTACAATTTAAAATTTTCTTCAAATTGTTTCGTGCAATGATGTTTTATGTGCGACGCGAAAAAAAAAACGAAGAAGAAGACACATGACAATCACAAAAAACGACGAAATTATGAAAATGCTGCCAACCTACATGGAAAAATTGCCCAGCCCTGTTAAGACTGACAAAAAAACCGAATCTTGGCATATTTATTTGAGATTAGCATCTTTCAATTGAATCACTCTACAACAGCAACCCCTCAATTTTGTCATTTTCCCTGTTGTTGTGAAATGGAACTCAAATCATCTTCATAGATTCGAGTCTTAGCTCACTGTAAAGCCACTATTAAATCGTTGTGACAATCATTGTTTTGGGAGAGAACATCGAAAGGCAGCATCGATTTTGTCCAATTACACTAGGTGAAATGCTACACTGATATTTTTGAGATGATCGGGACGAAATTGAGACTAAAAATTTTGTAAACTAATGAATTTGAAATAATTACTCACTCATACAGCTGAATTAATTAATTGAAAATTGAATAGAATGTATCTATGATTATGTGGAAAACTGCAACACTTATACATGTGTGTATACGAACCAGACTCAATGCATACATACTTATACAGCTTCAATAATAATTTATTCTTATCCTGCAGTATGATCCACTGATCTCTTTGTGACCACCACCGATTCTAGAACCGGTTCCATGCAACGTGTAGGACCGGCGAATTTAACCCTTCGTATGTCAAATGCTCCGATTTTGATGCGATTTTTTGCATTCAACGAAAATGTAAAAAGAAAAAATACATGTTTTCTTGGTTTTTGTTTTTATTTTGTTTTTTAATTGTTATTAACAAATTAGTGTGTGTTGCATATCTGCATCATATTAGCGCAAGAGGGTAAACAAATTTTTTTTTTAGTTCAAGTGAATATTTTTAAAGCTATTATTACGCTTGTTAAAACATAGCGCAACCCTACATTGATCGCATTCTGTTTGCGTAAAACCCGTGCAGTGCGGAAATTTACATCGCAATCTTTTATCAGTCCATATAGGCCAATGTCCAAATTGATTTGGCCTTTGTTGCGCCGCTCCTTTGGCTGATTTAGCTATAATTCCACTTTGCAGATATGTGCCTCTTTTTCCGGGATTTGTTGTTGTGTCCAGCTTGGTTAATACTTCCACTATCTCGAGACAAAAATTTTTTTCGAATTCTCTTTTGCATTGTTAGCACGTTTATACAGTATCCAGGCATTGCTTACAGTAAGGTCTACCAGTTGATAAAATATTCTCACTTGCCACCTGTTGCTTCTAAACTTAATTTTATATCTTCCTATAATGCTATCAATTGGGCTACTGCAAAAGGCCTTTCAATTTGTATATGTGTTTTCTTTGCTCTGTCGAATCGGCGAGCAGTATCTTTGGGCAAAATTCTGGCGTATTTTGAAGCGAGTGAGACCACCTTGTTATCCATCCAAGAAATTACCGATATTTCGGCACCATCAAAATCGGCAACGTATTCGATGGATGTACTCCGTGCACTCTTATTAAAACTTTTATCTGGTAATTTGCAGTTCGGTATTCTATTTTTTCTCAAATTCCGCCATCTGCTAAATATTTCAATAGAGGGATCAATGTGAAATAATTTTCAAAATAAAGACGATAATTTTTATGTCTTGGCAGAACCAAATTTTCAAATTCGAATTTGTAACAAAAACCGGAGACACCGCTTAAAACCAAAGCTTTATATCCCCATTTATTGGGCTTATTCGGCATAAATCTCTTCATGGAGTTTCGAGCTTTGATAGAGTAAATTGGTTCATCTACACACAAAAACTGCTCCATTGGAACTTTTATAAAATTGTTGTTCAGTTCTTCGACAATCGGTCTAATTTTAAATAGCCGATCATGTTGAGGATTGGAAGGAGGCACCTGGCATTCGTTGTTATTAAAATAAATGTAACGTCTTATGTCTTCAAATCTTTTTTGCGACATTATGCCTTGAACAGAAGCCATACCAATATGCTTGGACCAATATTTCGACACTCGGGGCATACGTGCAAGCGACATATAAAGCACAATCCCAGCAAATTGACGGATTTCCAGCGACGTGAAACTAAGATGTGTGCTCGGATCTCTCTGGTGAGCATATAAATTAGTTTCATCCCTTATTTGTTCGAAAAGCGATTTTGGGAATAAGTGAAAAAAGAATTGAACTGGTAATGAGAGCTCCATGATTTCAGGTGGCAAGTCTGTATTCGCCAGGAATCTTAGTTAGTTTTCGTTGCAAAGTAAATTACGACTTTTCCATATAAGTTTATTCCTGAAATCGTTTTTTTTTTTTCTGTGGGGAGCTATGTTGGCTCCTTTTGGCTTGAGTATTATCGACGCCTCCAGCAATCACAGATGATATATCTGCAATACTGGGAGCTCCGACTAAGCCTTCTGAATCTTCCTCGTCTGTATCACCTGTGTCTTCATCATCTGTATTACCTGCATCTTCATCATCTGGACAGAATTCACTTTCGTCATGGCGATGTCATTGGGAGGAGTCAATTGTCTCCGCCTGCGTTACTTTGAACCAGTTCTGAACCGGTTTTATTAAACCAGTTCTGAACCGGTTTTATTGAACCAGTTCTGAACCGGTTTTATTGAACCAATTCTGCAACCGGTTTTTATTACAAGTTCTGCTACCGGTTTATTACTATAAAAAAACAGTTTAATAAGTCAAAAAACAAAAAACTTTTTCTAATAAGATCAACCCATAGCCACCAACCTTATAAATTTCAATACCCTCGGACCACTAGCTGGGGCGTGAAGAGTATTACAACTTCGGCATTGCCAAAGTTAGTCTATTTTTATATTTTTTTTGTTCACTTACCTTGTTTAATGATCGCACTATGTATTTGTTGTGTTATTATTTTGTTTTATTTCCAATTTGTTACTGAAGAACTAATAAGATTGAAGGAGCTGATTAAAATTTAAATAAGTTCAGATAATCTAATTTTTGCGTTTTACTTACATTGTTTTATGATGACATTGATACTGAAGAACTGAAAGAAATACACAATTAAATTTAAATAGATGCACATAATAGCACTTTTTTTTCTTATTTACTTACCTTCTTTTATAACGCCGCAACAAGTAATGAGGCACGCGTCTCTCAAAATTTTTCGTTTTTTTTTCACTACAGTAAACACCACACAAAGCCGTCGTGCTTTCAGTATACTCAAGGGGATAAACGCATACCTAGGTCTGTGCCGTAATTGAGTGTGCTGAAGGAAGTCTGGTCTATCACCTCCACGTGGTGACAGCTGGAAACAGTTGCAGTATGTCTCAAACCGAACGTGTTATTAAGACATGTTCAGTTGGGTCATGCGGCAAGCTGGCTAAGATAGATCAGGCGGAGGGAGTAAACCCTCTTAAATAAAATCTTCCGTAACCCAAGGTATTATGCGTCCCGTGCCTATTGGGTGGTTTACAGCCAGGAAACAAACCGGCTGTATTATAATGAAGCTGCATCGATACCGGGTCACCTTGAGGTATATCTATGACCTTACCGTGGTATGGGGCACTGCCACGGTGGACTACTAACTTCCCCTCTCAACCAATGGACTGCCAACTGCTTAGGCAGGTGGCGGTCAAATATGAGCAATGAATCCTACCAACACAAAAAAAAGTATGGACATGCAGTCCCTAAATGCAAAAACACAACCTGACTCAAGCCAGGTCCACGTGCCTACTACCAAAGCTGGGACAACCGAGCCTAGCGTAAGTAGTAGCACTACACTGCCTAAGAAGGCTACCACCTGCACGGGTACAGATGAAACCGGGAATAAACCTGGTGTAATCGGAGGTACAGGTGCAGGGAGTAATGTCGGCACCCCCTGTAGCTAAGCATAACTACAAGGAGAGGCGATCGGCGTTACGTCTACTGGAACGCCTGAGAAACGTTCCTGATGCTGAAAGGTCGGAAAAGCAGAAGGCCTCAATCCTATGGGTCACGCGGATAACGGGGGGACTTGTACAAGTTCCTAAACCGAATACACCACCCAAAAGACAGAGATCGGATGATCTTCTTTCCAGCAGAAACTCAGCCAAGAGACCGAGAAATCGGAGGGCTGTTAAAACCTTCAGCGAGGCGTCAGCGGCCAACAAATATGGGCGGTCGTTGACAGAAGCAACGCTGAAGGTACGATCACGCCAGAGAGCTGGAGGAAAGTTGAGGCCAAGCTAACAAGCGTGTTCTTTCAAATATTGAAAGAGCATCCTGGCCCAGCTCCCTTCTGCCGCGATGGGGGGTGGCACCAAAACCACGTCAAACTATTCGCCTGTGCTGATCAGAGATCTACTGATCTCTACAAGATAGCCATCTCCAGGATTGGTGAGGTATGGCCAGGGTCAAGGCTCGAGGTTATATCAAGGGAGGATATTCCTTGTTTGCCAAGAGCAAGGGCATGGATCCCAGCCGAACCATCAGACCCAAAGATGGTACTTGAAATGATCAGGGTGTGTAACCCTGATCTACCAACTAAGACCTGGAAGATCACCAAGATGGAGGAGCCAAAAGGTGAGTTCCGTACTGCAACCTTCGTGGTCGGTAAGGACTCGCTGGAACCTCTATCGAGATCGGAAGGGGTCATTAGTTACGGTTTCCCATTAAAAAAGATGAGAATCTATAAAAGGATGGACCAACATAGATCCGGGCACATCCTCAACTGCGAAAGAACGTCTAGGTTCTGCAACAGAAGCGGGAACGCCAAGAAGGGCATCGGATGGTGACAGTATCTTCTCTCTTCTAGAAGGAGTGTCTATGAAGAGGAGCTACTGTCATCAGACGAGGATGCTGAATCAACGTTGGTGGAGGTGGAGTCTGGAAATGACGATCCGGATACTCCAAATTAACCTCCATCACTCAAAGATTGCGTCCGCCAACCTTTTACTCCATCTGGCACGCAGCAGATACCATATTATCCTGATACAGGAACCATGGGTAGTACATGGTCTTGTTTGCGGGCTCAGGAACAAAAAGTACAAAATCTGTCACATACACAGGTAAGCCCAGAGAATGTGTACTGGTAAAAAGAGAGTTAGCTGCATTTATGCTCCCTAATTTCAGCGATGCAGACCAAGTCACCAACGGATGTGGATAGCAGCAAGCTATCTGACCCATGACCATGACGCACTACCAAGACAAATTTTCAAGGATCTGGTAGCGCAGTCGCATAGGCTGGAAGCCAAGTTAATTATCGGTGCAGACGTCGGTGTGGGGCAGCATGGACATCAATGCTAGAGGTGAGTGTCTTTTTGATTTCATTATTGGCTCTAATCTCCAGATTTGTAATAATAGTAATAAGCCAACCTTTATTGTTAGTAATAGGCAAGAGGTAATTGATGTTACTTTTGCCTCTAGCGCCGTCTATAAGAAAATAAGTAAATGGAAGGTTTTGGAAGAACATTCCTTCTCCGACCATAGTTATATCTCTTTTGAAATTAGCCCGTCCGGAATATCAGAAAAACGGATTGGGATAAATATGTAGGCCTAGTAGGGAACACCCCTGAAACCCATGCATGCAGCACTCCAGATAGTGTAAGCAAGCTAGAAACGTTGGTAAAGTCTGTAACAGCAAACCTAAACGCAGCCTTGGCGCAAGCCTGTCCGAATAGAAAACCGAGAGGTGTAGCGCAGGTGAGCTAAGTAAGCTTCGGGATAGTAGCAGACATGCCTTTAACAAGGCAAAACACACCCGCCTTGAAGAAGACTGGCGAGGTTACAAAGAATCTCTAAAGGTCTACAAAAAAAATAAACGAGCTGCGCAGAGGCAATCTTGGAGATCTTTCTGCGAAGAAGTGGAAGGTGCATCCGAGGCTTCTAGACTCCGCAAAATTCTGGCAGCAAGCTCCCAAAACTGGGAGCTACTGCAGAACGCGGACGGTTCGCTTACCACAACAAGCAAAGAGTCATTAGAACTCTTACTAGACACACACTTTCCGGGATGCTCGGACAACACTGAGCAAGACGCGGACAGTCTAGTAAATGGTCGTAACATCAGGATAGATGCGATATCTGAGGACCGACTACTATGGGCAATTAACGGGTTTAAACCTTTTAAATCTCCGGGGTTAGACGGAATTCACCCAGTGGAACTACAGAAAACCATTGGACACCTGACTGGCAAGTTAATGTCAATTTTTAAAAGGTGTCTGAAGCTTGGCTACATACCTCAGGGATGGAGACGGGTTAAGACAGTTTTCATTCCAAAGGCAGGTAAAAGCTCGCACACCCATCCAAAAGACTTAAGACCGATCTCTCTATCTTCCTTTCTACTGGAGACACTAGGAAGGCTGATTGAAATCTACTTAAGACTGACGATAGACAGGAGGTTGATCTCTCAATCTCAACATGCCTATACCAAGGGGAAATCGGTTGAAACAGCACTACATTCCCTCATCTCCACTGCGGAGGGACCTCTGCATCGGCAGGAGTTCACCTTAGCAGCAATCTTCGATATAGAAGGGGCCTTCAACAACGTTAATGCGAGTGCGATCACTGCAGCACTCACTGACCTGAGAACGGAATCGAGCCTAGTGGAACTCATCGACAAAATGCTAAAAAGCAGAGTCGTTGAGGCAGATCTGGGAGATTCCAAACTTCGAAAGGCAGTGACAAGAGGCACACCGCAACGTGGACTCCTCTTACCGTTTCTATGGAATGCAGTAGTTAATAAAATACTAGTAGGTCTAGAATCGATGGGCTGCAAAGTGATCGCATATGCGGAAGACGTTGTAATTTCCGTTTCTGGAAAATACTTATCTACTCTGAGAGACCTTCTGCAAGTGCTCTGAATTTTCTTTCCAAGTGGCCGGAAGATTGTGGTCTTGGAGTCAATCCGGACAAGACGCAGGTCATCCTCTTCACTAGGAAACATAAAATCCCCTATATAGATCCGATAATGCTTTCGGGGAAATGTGTGATGATATCGGAAGAGACAAATCATTGACAGGAAACTGACATGACAGCCGAATACTCTAGAAAGAGCTAGGAAGGCTAGCGTGGCACTCTATGCCTGTAGAAGAGCAATATTCAAAACATGGAGAATCAAACCTAAAACTGTATATTGGACATCATCTTACACCTGCCACCGATCGATCTTTTTTGCAAACACGTAGCGGCATGCTCAGCCATTAGACTCAAAGCATGCTCACAATGGAAAGGGAGTTCGTATGGACACGCAAGCATACTGAACTCCTACACTAACATTCCTACTCGACTTGATCGCCTCCCGTCACCTTTCTGCTTCGAAAGGAAATTCTCTGTAAGGTTTCCAACACTGCAGGAATGGCTAGAAGGTGATCAATCACGAAGCGCCCAGATCACGATATACACAGATGGATCTTAAATGGACACCGGTCTGGAATTTACTGCGAAATGCCCTCAATCTGCAAATCCATTAAACTAATGGACCACTGCAGTGTTTTTCAGGCGGAAATAACTGCCTTTCATGAAGCTATAAAATGGTTGCAGATAAACAATATATCTGGCAAGGATATATGTATTCTATCAGACAGCCAGGCTGCCCTAAAAGCCCTGGATGCACCCCATACAACATATAGGAGTGTCTCAGATTGCCGGCGATCTCTTAATGAGATGGCATCACAACTCTGCATTAACCTGTGTTGGGTTTCCGGTCACAGGGATATTCCAGGAAATTGCAGGGCTGATGAACTCGCAAGAGAGGGCACCAACCTGCCACATGTCAGTAGGGGCATGGAGAGCATTGGTGTCCCAATTGCGACGTGTAAACTTTTCGTCAAGGAAACACTAATAAATTCCACAAATCATAGATGGAGTAGTGCTTCTACCTGAGAAATAGCCAGGCAAACATGGCCAAAGCTAAATCAGCGTCTATCCTTGTCTTGTATTAAGCTAGATAGAGCTCAATTAGGAATCCTGATAGGCACCCTAACAGGACACTGTTTAATAGGTAATCATGCAACTAGACTGGGAGTCTTAACGCATGATTTTTGTCGCAGCTGCAGAAATGAAGAGGAACTGGGGACAATCCAGCACCTCTTCTGCTCATGTCCAGCTCTGGCCAGAAGGAGGATACGTTTCTTGGGTTCCCCCTTCCTAACAAGTATAGATAACCTATATCAACTAGGCATAAATAACCTCGTTCGCTTCATTAAAAGCTCCGAATGGTTCAATTCGGTTGGGAGGTAGCCAAGCCCCACCCCTGTGGCTCACAACGGACCCATCTTATGGACTAAGTGGCATCACTCGTTCAGTGATGCAGCTACCTAACCTAACCTAAACACCACTCAAAATTCATACAAATCTTCTTAAATGCACTGGTTTTACAATACACATGTTCACTGCACTTTGTAAAATTTCATAACATTTCATTATCGCATTCTTTTCATCAGAAAGTTCAAAGAGACCAAACAAATACTTACTTCTCAATTGCTTCCTCTTACTGACGAAAAACTGGTGCAACGGGGACAATTGACTCTGAGCATACTGCAGGGTATTTACAATTTCATTTTTATCAATTTGAAATCAGCATAATCAATATTCATATCTTTTCTGTTATGTTACAATAATTTTTTAGTATATAAATTCAGAATATCGTATAAAATGGCCAATGGATACAAAATATAGCTATGCAATTGGATTGCATGTATTAAGGATGTTGAAAATATACCTCTACTCATTCATTTATTCCATGTCGACCGAACCCATTCAATATCAAAATAACAACTGTCAGGACAATGCACAGTAGAAGTAGTGTATATTAAAAGGTCGTGTGTAATAAATGTATTTTTTTTTATTTATTTACTTTCCACAATATATTGCACAAGCTTTACATCTCACATACATATACAAGAGGAGGGCATAAACTCTTCTATATACCCTATATATAACATAAGTATTGTCTATAATTGGATAGATATCAAATTATTTTGGATAATTTTATCAAGACCCAGTCTCCTAAAACTAAAACTGGGTAAACAGTTTTTATTTCTTTGTTTTCATAGATCAAGAAAAGGCTCTTGATCTCAGCAATGGCATATAAACAGATCCATATCGGACAATCAAGAAGTTGTAAAATCTTTTCAGAATTTGTTGAAATAAACAATGCACAGAAGATTTTTTTGTTTTCGATAACCTGTTCACTGAAAATAGAAAATTGGCCGTTTGTGATATTTATACTCTTCACGCAGTGAATTGTATTATAAGTTTGTCATGAAGTTTCTAACACATAGAAGGAGACATCGGAGATCCCATAAAGTATATATATTCTTGATCAGCGCGACGTGACGAGTTAATCTAGCCATGTCCGTCTGTCCGCCTGTATGTATGAAAACTAGTTCCACAGATTTTGAGCTAGAGAGCTGATTCTTTTTACCATGCTCAGTAAATTTATCAGAATCAGCCGAATGGGACCCTAGTGGTCCCCCCATAGAAATGAAAGCTCTTATTAAAAAAAAATGTTTTTTTTTTACTATCAATTTGAAATTTTGACATTATATCATTCTGACCCATATCCACCATCCAACCATAAATTTCAAGACCCTCGGACCACTAGATAGGGTCCTGGATCCAAATTCATGTTCATGCAGCAGGGGCGTGAAGAGTATTACAACTTCGGCATAGCCAAAGGTTGTCTTTTTTTATATATTTTTTTACTGGTTTGATATGATAAGGCAGTGGCTTTCTCCAAATTAATCAATAAGAAGTTATTAATTCAAGTTAACATCCCAATGAGAAGCATTTGGGTATTTGGATTTTTAATTGAATTTTATTAATCTGGCATTAAATATTTGCAAATTAGATGGTAACAGGTTGTGATCAATAGGATCATGGAGTAAATATAAGATACATATTATTAAAAATTAACTGATACATAAGTAAGTATTTTGATACGAACAGTATGACTGTTTTGAAATACAATTCAATTCTAATGCATTCTTATTAAAGGTAAAAGTTATTAATTGTTATAAAAAATTATCAAAATGTTATGTTCCCTAGACAACATATTAATGGATGAATGAATTAAGCGATATGAAACGTACCTCATCTAGGGAAACTCAATAAACAGAAGGCATTCGTTGTAAGTGATCCTTATGGTACATACTTGAAAAATATTTTAAAATAAAGACGCATCCATATTGCTGTTTTAACTAAAAAAAAATAATTATTTTTACTTATTTGAATGGGTTTCTGTGGTTAAAAATATTCTTAAGCGTTAAGTAGAGTGTTAATGCTAAATCTTATAAAACATGATGATACATCGATATGTGCAACAATAGCAAGAAAATAAAATTACCAATAGCAATAGCAATAAGGAGAACAAAAACATTTATTTGTCGACCATCAACTTAATTGGGAATACATGTTCGATTTGATGGAGATTATACTTGCTTAATTGAATGACATGGCAAATTAATTGTGCAGCAACAACTATACACAGATACACATTATTACATGTAAAGAATGAAGAAGGAAAATAAAGAGAAAGAGTTTATGAAAAGTATCAAATAAAAATTTTTTTGCCTTACATTTTATTTTTTGAATTTACTTTTCAATTTTATAATTTGACTAAAATATTTTGTATACCTTTCACACTAGTGCAATTGGGTATTAAATTAACACTTTGCTTTGGTGTTTGAAAGGCATACAACTTTGAGATGGATAAATTCGGATGTATGGAAAAGAACATCGATTAAGCTTAGCCTATCGGTTGGTCTGCTGGCATGAGCCCTGTCTAAGTTAGTCATATACATATATACTTATAATAAGACATATCAAAGCCAGAGTTCTCTGGAAGAGGTAATCTTAATACAAAACTTAAAGTACCCATCGAAAACACATTTAGGTACATCCATGTGAAGAGAAGAATCAACTAAACAATGTTTGGACATGAGTCACCCTGCTGTTTTAGATGCTTTTTGCTCTCTTTTTTTACCTACGAGTATTGAACTGAAATTTGATATGGATCAGTCGTAATGTCGTACATACATAATAAGTACGTTAAAGCAAGAGTTATCACCTTCTAATTAACGATTGTTGTTGATTATTTTTTGAACTAATATGAATTGAATACCATACCAAAGTTATTTACTTGAATCGAGCGAAATTGTTTGATTTGGCAATCATATAAAATTTAAGATTATATAAGTTTTCTTTTACGTGGCCAACTTTGCATCTTTTCAGATTATCAAATGAAACTTCGCAAATCGTTTAGAAATGGCAACCACCACATACATAATAATCATAAATTTTACTAAAACGAATCTTGGGATATTATAAAAAATTGATCAGTTTTAACAACAATAATCTAGTATCTACCATTTATGATAACAACAGCAATAATACTATTTTAATACACTTAAACTATAAAAGTCATCGTATGAAAAGTATGTTGCTGCATTTATGCCAAGCACTTACTATACAAATGCAAATTTGTATGTTCTTAAGAATGTTAAGTCACCATTTAATAGTAGTCAATGTAAAAGTTAGAATGAATAAAGAAGAGAGAGGAAGTGAAGGTTGGAGAATTGACACGATGAAATGGAAAAATTTGTAAAATGGAATATATGTACACGCGTGCATAAAGTACAGGACCTACTGGGCGTATGCGTGATTTTGTTATGCTCTTATATGTACACTTGTAATTGTTGTTGTGGCTGATGATATTATTGCTTCTTGTTGTAGTCGTTGTTGCTATTGTTGTTGTTGTTAAACACATTGAAAAGTCAAAAGTTGTGTTGAACTTGTGCTCAACTTTGCGCCAATTAAACTTGTTAAAACGCTCATTTTTGGTTAGAAATTGTTAGCAAACGACACTCTGATGTATAAATATATACACACACACTCACAAAAACAGACATATACAAATACAAATTCATATACATAGGATGTATACTACTCTAATTACATTTGACTATTGCATTTGTATGTAGCTTTTCAAACTCGTACTGCATGTGAGTATGCATATGCGATCACTGTGACAAAGTTTAACGGCAAATGCCAAAATCGTACATCGAATAGAGAGAGAACTAAAGAGATGGGATAAAATGTAAATAGACATGAACTCACTCAATTTGTTAGCTAATCAGGCTTTAGTTGTACATAATTAAAAGTTATTAGATTGTGTACAACTTTGAGAATTTGCTTTTTTTTCTCACAATTGAGGAGTATTAAAAATCCAAACAAATAAATGAAAAATTCAACACAACAAATGTTATTGAATTCAGTTAAACTAAGTTTTTGATTCCAAATTGTTTAAGTAAATAAATGGAACGTTTAGGTTAACTCTAATAAATAAATCTTCTCACATAACCTTCATAGCAAAGTAGGACCCATGACTGTTCTAGAGCAGCAACGGCTCATAGAAAAATTTTGCCGGGTCGCGAATAAAAATGGAAAAAAAATACAATAGGAATAGTGGCAAAATGTACACTTTCACTAGAGTCTTGCACGAATACATTTGAAACAGCAAACAAGGTATTCGTTTCGTTATAAGCAAAGCAAGTTTGAAGTACTCGGTTGGCCAAATATAACTAATAAAGTTTCGTTCTGGCATTTAGACACACTTCATGTTGTACTCTTTTCTAGTTTTGGTTTCTGTAATCTGTTTGCTTTAAGATGAGTAGGGGATTGGCCTTCTGCATTCGATCCTGGATCCGGGGCTGCCAGTCTGCCACCAGGCTTGAGGCCCTGAGTTCCACCTAGGAACTTTGGGAAATTTATATATATATGTTGTACTCTGATAAGCCAATTAACTTTTTTGCAAAAAAAAAAAAAGGAATTGATTCCTGCTCATAAAACAATGAAAAATTCACTCTTTCCTCACTATGCAAATTAAAACCTCACTTAGAAAGTCTTGGAAAATTCCAAATTTAGCCTGGGTATGCTCATAGTACTGGAGAAAAATTAATACTTCCCGCTTTAAAAATTGTCGCAAATAATTTATCCGAAATCAGAGAAAAAAAGCTAATTTTCGGCGATACCATTATCAAATGTTAAACAGAGAATTGAAGATATTTCGAAACATTTAGAAAAAGAACTAGATTCTAAAGTAAAAAAAGCAATTTTTTTTTCCTTATAAGTAGATGAAAACACAGATATCGAGGATAGTGGAAATCTAATGTGTTTTATCAGATATTTTGATGAAGACACCATACAAGAAAATTTTTTGTTTTGTAAATGGCTAGACGGGATTTACACAGCGCAGCACAATAAAACTCTGCTACTGCATTCTCTCGAAAAGTTTGTTTGTTGATAAGGGAAGCGATGTAAGCGAGTGGAAGGTTGTTGTTCGAAAGCATAGACGGGATTTACACAGCACGTCAGCTATCACTGATACCTCGTTGTTGTTTTTGGCTTTAATTTAGACAGAACACCGTGTCGTACACCAAAATTTTTATTCATTCCTCTTCACATATTTCTTTGTGAATTTATCTACTTCGGTCGCAAAGCAAATATGATATTCCTATTCATTTGTGGTATTATGCACGCATGTGTGTCAAAATGAGTATGAATATTCCACCCTCTTCTACTCAAGCCAAACGAAATGAACAAACACATGAAAAAGGCAAAAGAGAACGAAGAGAAACGTTGGCAGAGCCGATCATTGTGCGACATATTTGGTACATTCAATGAATTCAATTTAAATTTTCAAAGCTTCATATTTTCAAAATACTTGAAAAAGTCGCTGCAGTAATTAAAAAAAAAATAACTCTGTGGAAACAACGACTATAAAAAGGTAATTTGAAATCTTTTGAAACATTACATAAATTTTATGAAACCCATGCAAACTATAATGAAGGAGATTAATCTAAAAACACTATCAGTTTCAATTCAAGAACACCTTTCGCAGCTAATAAAGTTTTAAAGATTACTTTCCAGATATTCCTTCAAGTAATATGTAGATTGAAATTAAAATTTCATGCGACACCGAAAGAGTATCCAAACGAAATAGCAATGTAATTTTTAACGCCTTTTGTCACCACTTATACGTGTGAAGCTGCGTTCTCAGTCTTGTTGTGCTTAAAAAAGAAATATCGAAACAGAACTTAATTTGAGAATAAAACTAACATCATTACCTCCTAATTTTAAATTGTTATGTGATGACAAACAACATAATCCTTTGCACAATGAACAAAAAATGTGGAAACAAAGTTTACTTCATTTATTAAAGTTTTAAATAAATATACATAATTGTAATTTTTTTAAATATTTATATTTTTCCTATATATGTAATTACATATTTTGCAATTTTTGCGTATGAAATAAACAAACAAATAACTCGATTTTTATTGAAAAATTTTGTGAATAAACGATTTAACTCCAGTAAATTTTTCAGAATCAGCCGAATCGGAACACTACACAATCCAGGATCCAAATGAAAGCTCTTATTAGAAAAACTTTTTTGGTTATTGTACTATCGACTTGAAATTTGGACATTATAAGTCTCTGACCCATATCCAACAACTATATATCTATACTAATATAACAAAGAGGTAATGTTTGTTTGGAAGATACGGGTAATCTTCGAAAATACTTATCCGATTTTAAAAATTATTTCACCAGTAGAATGCAACGTCACCAATGAGTGTCATGGCAAACCTACTTTTTTGATTTTTTTAGGATTAATGTTTTAAAATTTTTTCCACAGCCAAGCACAGAAACGTTCGTAAGTTCATGCTGTGCTTCTTCTTGAATTAAGTGTTGTTTTTGTTATTGTTGTCTTTTTTCCTCTCTGAGTACGCACAAGAACATTGCGCTCTTCGTTATCTTATTTTTATATATGTTAGTCACTGAGATCGTTGTTCGTGCTTTGAACAAAGAGTATAAAAAATATACTCTTTGCTTTGAATGCTTTTGCGTAGCACATATAAGCAAAGGTGTATGTTTGAGTATGATATGCAAGGGGAGGAAGAGAGAAGAATGAAAGAATAAAATAGTCAAATACCCAATTTACACAAACGTTATGTATCTATACTAATATAATAAGGAGTTAATGTTTGTTTCAAAATTGTAACATAAACAATTTCAATTTTTTTTTTTTAATCGAGGGCGTAGCAATGCGCGTTGGGCCAGCTAGTAATTTATAAATTTCAAGACCATCGGACCACTAGCAGGGGCGTGAAGCGTATGACAACTTCGGCATAGCCAAAGGTAGTATTTTTTAGGGTTCCGTAGCCATAGGGAAGTAACAGGACCCTATTACTAAGTTTACAGTGTCCGTCCGTCCGTCCATCCGTACGTCCGTCCGTCCATCCGTACGTCCGTCTCCTGCTCTATCTCATGAACCGTAATAGGTAGAGAGTTGAAATTTTCAAAAAGTGTGTAATTCACTTGTGTGTAGAACGACATATACTAAAAATATACATTTTTGGAAGCATTGCTCTTAATTTAACCTTTTGTTTAACAATTTTTTGTTTTTTGTAGTATACTTTGAGCTGTTAATTGTAGTATACTTTTAGGCTATTAAATATAAACATAATTTTATATTTTAAGCAAAAAATCTTGTACGTGTGCGAGTCCGACTCACACTTGGCTGATTTTTTATATTGACATTTCACAATCAAATATAACGGTAAAAAGAAAACAAATATGCAGTTATATTTCTATTTTTTTTTTAACAAAAGTATTGTACATTTACAATAAATTCTTCAAGATGGGATATATATGTTGTGATAAATTTGTCAATTTCGTTTTTAATTCATGAAACATGAAGATCTCTGCCTATGGTTGCATTTCTGACATACCATGGTGCATTCAATAGTCTGCGGAGAAGCATTGATTTGGTTTGGAGTATCTCAATGTGTAAGTGCGAAGCAGAGCCTCACAGCTGTATTCCGTATGTCCATGTGGACGTCAGAAGTATCTTGTAAGGCAGGAGTTTGTTGTGCAGAGACACTTTTGAATTGTGCTTAAAAAGCCAGATAATTTTTTCTGCTTTGAAAGCCAGCTGCTGGCGCTTTCGTTTGATGTTGGCCAACTCCGACTCCTAAGCATGAATGTGTGTAATATGCGTCGTCGGTGTTTACCATGATGCTCCAACTTTTTAGTCTATGTTCAATTAGTATAAGCTGACGCTGTAACAGTGTAGATGCATCCAGAAGATCGTCAGCTGTAGCTTAGAGCGCAGTGTCATCCGCGTATGTAGCAAACAGCAGGTTATTACTCCTTAGAATTGGTAAGTCTGATGTATATATAGAGTATAGGATTGCTGCCAGTATACAAACCTTAGGGAACTCCGGATCTTATGCATTTCAACTCAGAATATTATCTGAAAAAGAAGGAATTATATAGCTGGTAACAGTTTTTTTAGTTTGAAAAGTAGACGCGGAGGGTTGTAACGGAGGCCATTTTAGAAAAGGTGGATATGGAGGCGAAAGTCAAGAGCTTGAACTCGGCGGAAGCTGAGGTTAACGGATGCGCAGTTGGATTAACAAAGAAAAAAAAATCTTTATTAAAGAAAAAATGTACTAATTTCAATACTACCCTTTTGTACTATACTTACATACCACAATTGTGTTTTGCTTCTCAGCGTAAACGAAATTGAAAATATATTTCATAAAAATAAAACACGGTAGAAGTTTTATTTAAATTATTTTATTTTGATTTAATTAACATTACACTATCGAGCACAATAGTTACTATTATTGCTAATAGTTATGAGAAAAATTATGCAAAGTAGTTGGTTGGGTACTTTTTGCTTTGCAGTCAAAAAAACTAATCTTTATTTTGTAAAACTGCTTCTTATATACTAGTTCTTGCTCTAGTCTTATCGCTGTTTAGGAAATACCCACGAGACGCAGCCCAGATGTTTATGTTTATTTATTATATCGCTATTTAGGATAAACTAAAGGGACGCAGCCCAGAGTCTCTTCATGTAGATGTTTTTTTTAATGATAATACTTAAAATTGTCTCAAGGACAAGGTTTGTCCATGCAGCTGTTTTCTTAATGATGACACTTAAAACTGTCTCAACTTACACAAGGTTGTTATTTCTTTATTTTGCATTGCGGTATGTTGAGATTACATAAATGAGTGTAAATCTAATTGTCTACTTATCATAATTACAATTGATATATTCACAATTGTGTTTTGTATGTGTTAGTTTTTAGACCCTGATGCGTTGGTGAATATGTTACTCCTCCACACCTTGATTGCAGTGTGTCCTCACACGTCTATAATTGTAGATATAACAATAGTAATGTTTTAACATTAATGTTTTTTCGATTTTTTTCATTGTCGCTTGTATATTTTTCTTGATTTTCTTTGTTTGGATGAAGTCACTATTTTGTGTATTTTTTCTTAAATTTAAGTATGGTATATAATATTATGACAATAATAATAATTGTTAAGATTATTAAAATAGTAATTTGGAGTACTTCATTTTCTTTATTGCTTAACCATATGGCCTCTTTAGTTTCTATATAAGATAATGGTATTATTTAAGTTATATTAGTTAGTGTGTAAATCGGTCTTGTATTGTCTGATTGCTTATTTGAGATTAAAAGGTCGGATAGTTCTACTGTGCAATTATATACCTTTATCATCTGATTTCCTTGTATATCAATTTTGTTCTTGCTAGAGTCTTGAGTAAGTGCTGTCTTTGTTAAATTAAAAGTATTAATAATGTTTCGTTCTATATATTGAATATAATTATTTGCTCTAGTTTTACTACGAGTACTACTACTCGTATAGGTACAAATTGAGTCTATGTGTTTTATTATTCCCTGAATACATTTTCTGCTACGGGTAACCTAGTAATAGAACTAAATACTGTGTCGTTTATTCTATAATACATATCTTCGGTTTCATAGTGTAGTCATTCTTTATTCTCATCTGGATACCTTACTATTTTAATTTTTGGGTAGCTTTGTACTAACGTGGCATATGAGATAGAATAAAAATTTCATATGTTTCTGTTTTGAGGCATGCTGAAGTTTTAGTGTTCATAATACTCTTCTGTCTAATTTCGTTTAGTTTATCGTGTTTTAATAATTTCGGATTAAAAATGTCTAGTCTTGTTAACTGCATTCCATTTATTTATATGCTGTACCAACAATGTTAAATAACTCACCTTTTGTCACGTTTAATGATTCTTAGACCACTCATTTCTCTATTAAGTTTATCGAAGACATATGGTATTTGCGGTACGCCTTTATAGTTTAAGCTTTGTTGCAGTAGGTTTTCATATGTTATTTCCATAGCTGTTATATTTACTATGAAGCAATGATTTTCAAACTTGGTCGAGATATCAATATTTCCAGATTCAAAGAGTAAATAACCTTGATTGGTTACAATAGGTAATATTTCTGATTGTAATTACTTGGGAATTAGCGGAAGTTGTTAGATATAGTATAATCATCATCAATAGGGTTTCGGTCCATTTACCTGTAGGATGTATTTGCTTTTATTTATTTATTTATTTGAAATGGCATTGACAAAGAAATAATTAACACTTAAAAGTAAGACAAAAATATAAATTGAAGTGAACTTAAACTTAAAATAAATTAATTACAAAAAAAAAAAAAAACGGGAAAAAAAACATGCAAATAAATAAATAAGGATAATATGAAAATACCAGCCTCTGACCCGATGGGGG